>CM057138.1:7444419-7469419 GCA_029964075.1 Patiria pectinifera | reverse complement strand
CATTTGGAATAGGGGACAGGAATGAAAGGGGAGACCGATTAATAAACTTTACTTTGTCAAGGAGTCTTGTGATTGGAAATACCTTTTTCCAGAAAAAGGAAAATCGTTACTGGACTTGGGAAAGCCCGAATGCAGAAACGCACAATACCATCGACTTCATTCTATGCAATCGCAAGGATATTCTCATGGATGTGGCAACAGTTCCTAGTGTTGATATGGGAAGCAATCATAGGATGGTCCGAGCGAAAGTTCGCTTTGACAAGAAGATTGATAGGATGAAGAGAATTAGACCCCCGAGACGAAGAAACACAGATATCAGAAAACTGGTTTCACAAGAAAATGAATTCCAGATAGAACTGAATAACCGATTCAGTGTCCTGGACGATACGTGGGAAGATCTCTTGATTGAAGGGAAATATAAGCAACTCACAGATGTTGTAATGGAGAGTGCAGAGAAAGTTGCAAAGGACGAAAAAAAGAGAAAAGAGGAGTTTGTAGCTGAGAAAGATGAAATCAAAAGTCTCAATGACAAAAGGAAACTACTGAAACCCCAAAGAAGAGAATCTATCAGAAACCAGGTAGAATACACAGAGCTCAACAAGACCATAAGAAAGAAGCGACGGTCGCTAAGCAGAAAGTACAAAACAAAGGTTGTAAAAGAGGCACTGGAGAGAAATAGAGGACCAAAAGTGGTTGATAGAAAGCTACAAAAAGGAAAGGATCTTATGTCGGCTATGAACTGTTACATCAGACAGAACAAAAATAAACAAGCGTGTGGAGGAATTCTACACTCATCTGTATGATAACCCAAATCCAGACTGGAGAACAACTGTAGACTGGGACGAGAAGGCTACTGATGTCCCACCGCTTATGAAAGAAGAAGTAGAACAAACACTAAAAAATATGAAGAAAAGCAAAGCCCCAGGAGAGGACCAGCTTACTTCTGACATTCTACAAGTTGGTGGAAATGAACTTTTGGAGAAAATAACAACAGTCTTCAACGAAATAATGGAAAAGGAAGAACTTCCTACGCAGTGGAATTGTGCAAAAATCATACTTCTATTCAAAAGAGGAGACAAACAGAATGTGGAAAACTACCGACCAATAAGTCTGCTCCCCCACCTCTACAAGCTCTTCAGCAGAATTATAGGTGCCAGAATAGAGCGAATCTTGGAGGAAAACCAACCAAGAGAGCAGGCAGGATTTCGAGCTGGTTATGGAACTGCGGACCATCTTCACACATTAAATCAACTAATAGAGATAGCAAGAGAATACCAATTCAGCCTGCACCTTGGTTCATCGATTACGAAAAAGCGTTTGACAGTCTGGATCAGGAATCTATGCTACAAACACTGAAGAAATTCAGCGTCGAGGCCAAGTACTTAAACATAGTGAAGTTGATCTACAGAGATCCTTCAGCAAAAGTGTACATCGGCTCCTCCTTCACCAATGTGTTGCCAGTTAAGCGAGGAGTTCATCAGGGAGATCCGATCTCACCTAGACTTTTCACTTCAACACTAGAGGAAGCCTTCAGAAGCTTGGACTGGGAGAACAAGGGTGTCCGTGTTGATGGAGAACAACTTACCCATCTGAGGTTTGCGGACGACATCCTTTTGAGTCACGACCCAGAGGAACTGAATGGTATGATGCAAGAGCTCGATGCGGCAAGTAGAAAAGTTGGCCTTAAGATGAATATGAAGTAGACGAAAGTGATGTCCAATTCCAACACAGGCATAACACAATTTAAAGTAGGGAATGAAACACTGGACACAGTAGATGAGTACATATATTTGGGACAGAAGATCACATTAAAGGTTGGGAATTCAGAGGAGATTCAGAGGAGAATACAACTTGCATGGGCAAAATTTGGCAAGTTGAGTTACATATTCAAGGACAGGAAAATACTGCAAAAGATGAAGCGTCAACTCTTCGACCAGTGCATCATCCCAGTTCTAACATATGGCGCTGAGACTTGGGCACCTTCAAAGAAATCAGAGCAAAAATTACGAGTCACCATACGGGCAATGGAAAGAATAATGATTGGGGTCACAAAGAGAGATAGAATAAGGAACGAAGATCTTAGAAGAAAGACAGGGGTGCAAGACATAATAGTTGAGATCAAAAAGAAAAAGTGGAGTTGGGCAGGACATGTCATAAGAAGAGACGACCACAGATGGACCCTGAAAGTAACGGATTGGACGCCATTATCATTGAAGAGGAAGACAGCCTAAGAGATGGCGAGATGAAATCTCTGATTTGATTGGGAAGAAATGGAAACAACTGGCAAGGGATCGAAAAGCATGGAAAGTTAGTGGAGAGGCCTTCATCCAGCAGTGGATTGAATTAGGCTAATGATGATGATGATGATGACTAATAAAACAGGAACAAATATCCTAGAGCCAAGGGGTAAATCGAAGTCCGTCTCATTAATAAATAAATATAAATTAAATATATTTAGTACATGTATAAGATTATGAAGTTTCAATACGGTGAAAAACACAAAACAAAACGATGCACATTTCAAATCCAGTCCCTATAATGGCCGGGGTTTTTGCCTACAGAAGACGCGTGCTTCATCGACCATACAGCTTTATTAATCACCGTCTGTACCCGGACCCGTTGGATATGCCCTGAACACTACATGCATATCGGCACGTACAGTATGTACATGTACCGTACGTACACCTACTGTGTGTGTGATGATGGACTGCATTGTACATGTACATGTACATCTAGTGTGTGCGACCACGTGGCGTCAGTGGCCGTTGGCAGACCGCGCCGCTCCTTGCGGTTTTCGTCAAATCTGCGAAGAATCTGACACTCCAAGGTGAATAGCGTTATAACAGGAATCATTTTACATGTTTTATATTGTTCCTGGGTCCTAAAATAGTGAGCGCTATATCCCGAAAAGCGTTGTAAACGGGAGCGCTGTAACCGCAGGAAAATGTATACAATGAATGGGAGCGTAGTCGGGGAAATGAAAAATGAGCGTTATATCGGCAGGAGCGTTATATCAGGGCGCGCTGTAACTGGAATCTACTGTATTTCAACCTGAGGGTTGTGAACAAGTGGCAATTAAACAAATTACATGTATATAAAAAAAATATGCCAATTATAATAACCATGATAATAATAATACATACCCAATTCATCAATAATGGTGTGATCAGATTACAGAGACACAAGCCGCAATGGCCATTTTTCTGTCTCCAAATGATTTCAAAGGATTTTTGAAACCTTACTGCCCTACATTTATTTCTTGGTACCTCCTGAATCCTCCAAAATCCCCACTTTGCAATATATTACCCATTGGTAATTTTTTTGAGCGTCAACTTTCCAGGGCCATCAAGTCCCACACAAACTTAAAAGTGGTTCTTGTAGCTTCTTTTTATAAATCTATTAAAATCAATTGGATTTTAAAAGATCTGTGACAATCAGGGCTAATGCAGCATTTTTCAATGAGAAAAGTATGTTTGGAACAAGAACACAAAATACATAAGATGAAAAGTCTCTGGAAAGAAACATGCTTTCCTTCCATGTACATTTACATGACATTTCACAAGTTTGGACTGTGCACAGAGTTTAAAATTCGCAAAATTCTTTTCACTTTTACAGAAAATAGATTTGTGCATTTCCTTTTCCTAGCCAAACAACATAAATCCTATTTGATTGGACCATACCAGATAAAACAAGTTGATTCCAGAACAATGGTAAACTTGATCTCCCATCTTATATTCCTTTTATATTTTCTATTATTTATTTACACATATTTGAAACAAACTTGATGAATAAATTAGAATCATTACCGTTTCACACCTCATTTTAAAAAATCTGTACGAGAGAGCTGAAATTAAGCCTTTTTGAAAACCATTTCAATACCAATAGCAAATTTTTTGCATGCTGAAAGTTTGTTGTCACATGTATGTTGTCAACCACCTTGGCTACGGCTTTGCTCGTCCCCACAGCTCTCTTCCCATACACTCGTTTATTTCAGGCCGTAGTATAGTGATTCGGACCCAGCCTTACACTTTCCCAAAGTTAGCAGCTACCACGTGAGCAAAATGATACGCAATCCATATGTACTGAACCAGTAATTACCAACACCAGTAATTACATGTACCAACACATGTACCGGTAGGTGATAGCAACTGTGCCTGGTGGACTCTTTGTGAATAGACCGGAATATGCGCAGCATTCTGGGACTGTGTGCCGCATCACGACACATACAAAGTATCCCTAAAAAGGAAAATTATCAGTTCGTCAATCGTAGGGGAATCTAGTCTTATTATTAGACTCATGTTCATGGATAATGTCTGAAGTAAGGCCAAAGGCACCAGATCATTTATGCACACTCACACATACACCACGTTTGACTTTGAAATTACTACTGACCTTAACATTACCTTCTGGTGGCTCCTCTGCATATTTGAGATGACCCTCTCAAACTTCTCTTGGGTGACATGATCTGGAATTCAAGCAAAAAATTAATATAAACATACATTCTATTTAGGAACCAGTCTTTTAGGTATGGATGAAAGAGGACAAGTGGATACCAGTTTTAATCACTTGGGGATTTTGTGGAATAAAAATTGCCTAAATTTAATTATACAGGTTTGTTGTTGGACAAAATGAATTTGCTTGCAGTTAGGGGATTTCAAAACAGGTTCATATGACATTTTGGAGGTAGTAATAGAGGAAAATAATTAAATCTTCTCGTTAAATGGCATATTTACTTTCTATTAAAAACTTTGGACAATGTTAAAACCGGAAAAGTGGCATCTCTGTTTCTCTCTAAATTTTGTTTTTAAAACTGCCCTCCGTCCAAAACAATTATTGATTTATTTTCAACATGTCTTTAGTAATTTAGCCCCTGAGTGCAATGAGCATGTAGCTGAATATCTTATTGAAATTATTTTCTCAAACTATACAATCAGCCTCACCTGTTTTACGACCCTTCGGTTGTGCAGTTTTTTTTTTGTTTTTTTTAGCAAACAACAGTTAATCTTTCAACTCAATCTGTCCACAGTTGACACTTATGTCAGACTACAGTTGGGGTGGCTACTTTAACTTTCTAACAAACCTCCTAATGAGCTTTTCATTTCTGGGACTACGGTTTATTTCTTGGGATTTCACTTTTAATACAGTTACTCTCTACCAATACCAATTTCCCCAGAGATGACACTTGCCAACAACACTTTCAATTTGACTATTACAGGATATTTCTAACTAAACATCATCTTACCAAAGGTAGATTTTTGCCAGATTTTTCCATCAGCATCATGGTTGTCTGTTGCAAAACCAAACTGGCCCTTGATGATGTAGGTCTTTGACATTAGTGTGGTATGGTATGTATCTATGTCCTTGGTGCCAAGCTTCACAGCTAAAACTATCCATGAGAAGAAACAAATTGGACAAATATGTTAAATGATCAGCGAATGTCTCATATTTGACATAAATTTCACTCACCACTTGTCCACTAACATTTAAAAATCTGTTTAAAAAACTTGCTCAGGATTTTTCTGGTTAACCAATTAAATAAGAAATTTACCCTAGGATACAGGAAATCGTCCTAAAACTTGGGGGTTTGCCATATGTCCCTGTAGAGACACTCCTATGACATAAATTTCACTCACCACTTGTCCACTAACATTTAAAAATCTGTTCAAAAAACTTGCTCAGGATTTTTCTGGTTAACCAATTAAATAAGAAATTTACCCTAGGATACAGGAAATCGTCCTAAAACTTGGGGGTTTGCCATATGTCCCTGTAGAGACACTCCTATGTGGGGATTTTGCCATTGAGAAACAGAAGTTTGGAATGTAATATTCGAGTCTGCAAAGGAGAAGTACTGTGACAGGATCCAGTAAGATGGTGCCGAGACGACAAGTGACTCCACGTCACAAAAGCTAAGTACCCTTTCCACTTGTGATCTTACCCTAAAATCCTGTAGGTATCCCCACACAGCGGCCAGCGACATCAAGGAATTATGTTTGGCAAACCTTAAATACTCCCTCAAGTCTTGCCTTAGCTCAGTTAGCCAGCACAAACCCAAGCAGCCCAAGCAAGCCACCATTACAGGTATCATCATCACAGACATCATGACCCCCAACCCTTCCCATTAGAACCCTTCTTTTTCAGAAAGGGAAATAATAGACGGGCAGAAGAAGGAATGCGATGCTCTCTGCTCTACCATTGATTTGCTGATGAGCTCTCCTTCTCGTGGTGCCTATGTCCATTCAATGCCCCCGCCTTGTGCCCTGAGCCGTAACCGTCCATGTGCGACCACGGGCCAAGCTAGTCCAGCAGTGTCAACAGCCAACCGCTTTGCTGCATTAGCTACGGAAGATGTCAATCTCATCATCATGAAAGACAACATTGATGATCCACGGACTGAGGCTGACTTGCTGATTGACTCCTACTACAAGGCTTTGACGCCAAGTGTCCAACCTGGCAAGAAACAGGAATGTTCAACACTCCCCAACCAGCTTGACCAACGTTTTAGCCAGCGAGCCATGCAGGCCGTGTTAGCATGTCCAGTTGTGAAAAAAATCATGGGCTATATTTCCAAGCACGGCTTGTATTTTTAAACTGAAGCTGTGCTAAAAAGATTAGAAAATCTATTTCAGTGATGGGGAATTTCAGGTGAACAATTTGTGATTTTAGTTTCTGAAATAAAAGGCAAAAGATTTATGGTTTTCTTGGACAATTCAAAACATTAAGACATTTAACGCAGGCAACATTTATTTTGCGGCACAACCACGCACGCTCCGATCCCGCAGCCTTGATTGTGGTCCGATTTTAGTCTGGTATACGTTTCGTTTGGTACAAAATTGTATCTGTACATGCACAATGGAAAAGGGAAACTAGCCATCTCGGTACAGTGATGGCTAGTAAAAGGGGGAAAATAACCCACTTTTGTAAGAAAGATATTGGCCTTCAAAATATGCTATTTTTTATATGACGTCACATGTCACGTGATGAGGTCATTGTGACATCACTTAAATTTTCATCTATAACACATTCTAGTTTAGGTAAATACCAACTTTCAACCCAATCAGACCTGTAGTTGTGGAGATATAGCCCAATCTGTCATATCTAGCCGAATAATGTGACATCACGTGACTTATGATGTCACGATGATGTCAGTGTTCAGCACACAACTTCAGATGCTGGTCTAAGTATATGCCGAGTATAAAGGCAATCGGATTTATTTTAGTGCCCGAAGTGCCGGGGACAAAAAGACGTGTACAAATGCTATGGGCAAAATGACTGAAAAAGAAAAACTAGACTTAGGCCCAAAAAAAAAAGTCTCCGGTTTCTGGTATGGAGCTTGCCCAAAAAGTGGTGCGGCGACGCAGCTTTTTTTTTTGTTACCTGATTTTTTTTGCCTCAAATGTCGGCTGATGACTGCAAATGGTGCCCGACTAAACTTAGTGCAAATTTATGGGAGTCCAGAGAGGCCACATAAAGCTTATTCTCGATTATAACCCCATTCAAAAACACGTTAAAATTGTGCAGCAGCAGGATTCCAGTCAAACCAGTGAGTTGGCGGTTTTGAGACATCATCTTTCATTGAAAAAAAAAACTTTTTCATTTTGCCGACGCGCATGGCTATGGCGACGCGCGCGCATACCAGAAACCGGAGCCTTTTTTGGGGGGCCTTACGTGTATGTTTGTGGACAAAGACAGGGCTATTTCGGTAACTTTTTTGTGACATATATGTGACTTGTAAAGTTTCAAGTATAAGTTCAATCCAGGAAGGATGTGTATAACGTGTTCTATTTATAATAAATGGTGGCATATACATGTACATGTAAATATGTGATGACATTCTCATAGGGCATGTTACGTGATGACTTCATCGTGACATCACTTAAATGTTCATCTATAACACATCCCATTCCCAGTGTCGGTACATACCAAGTCTTAAACCAATCAGACCTGTAGTTCTGTAGAAAATGGCCGTCGAAATATGCACATTTAATGTGACGTCACATGTCAGGTCATGGCGTCCCCTTGACGTCACATACATTTTATCTATAACTCATTCCGCTTTAGGTACATACAAAGTTTCAACCCAAACAGACTTGTGGTTCTGTAGATATTGGCCTTCCAAATATGCACTTTGAATGACGTCACTTGTCACGTGATGACATCACCGCGACGTCACTTCAATTTTCATCTTTATAAAATCCCAGTTAAGGTACAACCAAGTTTCAACCCAATCAGACTTTTGGTTCTGTAGATATCTTGGCCTTCAAAATATGCACTTTTAATGACGTCACATGTCACGTGACGACGTCATCATGACGTCACTTCAATTTTAATCTTAAACACATCCCGGTTTAGGTACATGTACATACCAAGTTCCAACCCAATTGGACCTTTAGTTCTGTAGATATTTGCCTTCAAAATATGCACTTTAATGTGACATCACATGTCATGTGATGACGTAATCGTGACGTCACGTAAATTTTCATCTATAACACATCCCGGTTTAGGTCCATACGTACCAAGTTTCAACCCAATCCGACCTGTAGTTCTGTAAATTTAGGCCTTCAAATTATGCAAGTAAAATATTACGTATTCGGAACACATCTTTAGATGCTGGTCAACATGTGTGACGAGTATAAGACAATAGGATTGATTTTAGTGCCCAAAGTACCTTGGACAAAAAAACGTGTACAAATACTATGGGCAATATTACGCACGTTAAATGTGACATCACAGGTCACGTGAAGACGTCACGATGACGTCAATGTTCAGCACACATCTTCAGGTACTGGTCTAAGACTGTGCCGAGTATAAAGGCAATGGGATTGATTTTAGTGCCCAAATGCCGGGGACAAAAAATGTGTACAAATGCTATGGGCAAAATGATTGAAAAATAAAAATAAACTAGAGGTTGTAGGAACAACCACACGGTGTTGGGCCATTGTAGATGTTGACGTTGATTGTTGATGTTAATGTTGATTGTTGATTGTTGATGTTGAGGGTTGAGGGTTGAGGGTTGAAAAATAGCGCGTGTAGTAATTATACAGAGGATAGTTTAAAAGACTCAGGTGAGGATCTGCACGCGTGTATGCTGCTGTACTGTAAACTTATCAAGTACAATCGTTACAAAACCCATTAAATAGCTCATACCCGGTATCTCTAAAAGTAAAGGTCGCACACCATTAGCGCAATACAAAATATTGCTAGCCATACCCTGTTCACCCAAATGCGCATGCTTTTACAAAAAAGAGCCCAATTGGGCGCTTTTGCCAGCCCAATTTTTGAGTATCATATGACGTAATCAGAAGTCAAAAATGTGCTTGCATTAAGAAGTTGTCATATAAACGTGTACAAAACACTGGTAAACAAATAAATTGGTCCATCAAACAGCCATTACATGTAGCTCAATAGTTAACATACAACAGTCGTAAAACCAGACACTCAAGAAGCGAGCATGGGGAATTCCCTTTTGTACGCAATCATAGCACACTGTTTTCGGGATTTTCCCTTTTGTACGCAATCATCCCCATTTGCTGTACACACAATGTACGTGGTATCAAATGAGCGTTTCAAGGCGTAGGTGTGTTCAACTTCAAATTTCAAGGGGACTGCAGGGCATCTACTAGTTAACGTATTGTAACGAAACCTTGGGAAGTTTTAGACCTATTATTAAAGCGCCATTTAAAGCACAAAACTTGATTATATCTTTGACGGTTGATTTTTTAGCAATTTTCAAAAGAAAAGAGGTCTTTTCTTTGTAACTTTTGGTGTGTTTACGTAATCAATTTTTTTTTGCGCACAGGTCTTGTCTGCATTAAGGTCATCATGTATCTTGATTTTGAAGCGATTACCGCAAATTTTGCCACACACATCAACTGAAAATGCGTTTTGGACATTTTTTTTACCTGCCACTAGAGGGCGCTCGAACACTTGATGGCGTCACCGATTATTTTTTTGGAAAGATCAACCCACCCACAGGCTAACATCGTTGAAAGCAAGTTCATATCTTTTTCCACTTTCAAATTATTAGGCACTTCCGGTTTCGACCGGAAGAAAGGGTCATGTGATTTGACGCGCACAAGATAAAATGAAGAGCATGCGTTATCATGTTGATTCCCGCAAAATTCAAGTTCCGGTCTCTCACGGTTGATTTTATATTGAATTCAAAGATTAAATTTATTATTTTTTGAAGTGACGTCACGTGACCCATGATGACGTCATGATGACGTAATTGCAAAAAAGCACATCTTCAGTTGGTTGTGCATTCATGTATTGACAATTGAAGTTCATATATGTTTTCATGTTAACAAACAGTTCTGGAGAAGAAATGTGTCTTGAAGAATAAAGAGAATAATAGTAAATTCTTACAATAACAATAGGTGTTGGGCTGAGGCCCAACACCTAACTACAGGTTTATGTCTGTTGGCAACAGAACATAGGGCTTTTTCGCATTATGCTTATTTATTAGTAATATTTTTTCATTGAGCCAAGTTTGAAATTCGATGAAAGGAAGTGTACAATTTTGGAAGCAGAATAAAATTGTAAATATTAAAAAATATCATAAAAAATAACAGCGTTGCTGTTGAAACCCCTCAGCCAGTGTCAAGTTATCATACGGAAACCATTACCCTTTAACTCAACATAGTGACCTTGACCTTTGACCCCAGAACCAGTCCCAACATGCCTGTACCAATGGGAAGCCCCCTACTGAAGTTAAACACCAAAATTTCATTTCTAACTCAAGTAATCATTCGGAACCATTGACATTTAACTCAACACAGTGACCTTGACCTTTGAACCCCAAAACCAATCCCAACTTGCCTGTACCCAAGGGCAACCCCCTACCTAAGTCAGACACCAAAATCTCATTTCTTACTCAAGTTATCATCCGGAAACCATTTACATTTAACTCACCATGGTGACCTTGACCTTTGACCTTTTGACCTCAAAACCAATCCCAACTGGCCTACTCCCAAGGGCAACCCTCTACCAAAGTTAGACACCAAAATCTCATTTCTAACTCAAGTTACATTGTACCATCCGTAAACCGTTTACATTTAACTCACCACGGTGACCTTGACCTTTTGACCTAAAAACCAATCCAAACTTGCCTACTCCCAAGGGCAACCCCCTACCAAAGTTAGACATCATATTCTCATTTCTAACTCAAGTTATCATCCGGAAACCATTTACCTTTAACTCACCATGCTGACCTTGACCTTTGACCTTTTGACCCCAAAAATAATCCCAACTTGCCTACTCCCAAGGGCAACCCCCTACCAAAGTTACAACCCCAAACAACATTTGTAATTCAAGTTATCATCCGGAAACTAAGCTGCCCGGACATACGGACGGACGGACGGATGCCCTAGGCGATTACAATACCCCTCGTGCCTCTCGGCTGAGGGGTAAAAATCAACCAATGACGTCATCATGACGTCACTTTCTCAAATCCTAGCTAAAATGCTGAACTCGACCCCTCAATAAACAAGATCTATCTCTTTTTATGAGCAGCTAGTCCAGGATCGCCAAAAACTCAAGGAACGGAACCCTCCAAGGACTAAACCACCCAATCCCAACTCAGCCACCACAGCAGATATCTTGGTCATCGGTGACCCCGTGATCAAGTGACTACAACCCAGAAAACTGAGTAGGAAAAAGAAAGTCATCTTCCATGCGTGCTGCGAAAGATCAAGAACATCGCTCTGAACGCAAAAACACCTGCCAGCCAAGCAGAATGTTTCTGACAATTCTTCATGTCGGAACCAACAACACCTCCAACAATGTGGAAACCATTGCTGTAAAGATCGCCTCACCCGGTGAAACACTGCAATTAAAGTCAGTGACAATTTTGATCATCCATTGCTAAAATTAGAAAGTGTCCTAATACAAAAAGGTTGATGATTCAAATAACCTACTTAACTCTATCACACAGCGCAACAACTCAGCCATGTGGTTGCAAAGGCCGCTTTCTAAAGGTTACGTAATAGTTTATTTTGAATGAAACAACATGCACACAGACATGTTCACGTTGGCAAGCGAAATCTTTGAAAATCAATTTTCCTCGTTTGGAAGACCATATCTTCTTGCAACTTTCAAGGTTTACTTACTTCCCTTATAATGATCCAACTATCTGTGCTAAAAATCATTTTGATATAGTTTTTGTTGAAACTGGAAAAATAGGCCTGGCTAAAAGTGACTCAAAATCCTAATAACAACCTACGGAGCTTCATATACATGTACATGTACTACAGTGCAAGTCTCAAGTGTTTGTTTTCTGATCAATTAAAAATATGACTGTCCAAGAAGAAAGGGTGGAGAAGCCACATTGAAAAAACATGTATAAACTAGAGGTTCGCATTTGTTGTTACAAGCCCAGAGTGGTCGGGCAGGCAACTTTTTTTCATAAAACACGGCCGAGTTAAGTTATGAATAAGTTTATAAATGTAAGAACAAAGGATTACGAAATTAAATCCTTTCCATCACAATAAATTTTTTTGTTTGAAAATGCATCCGTAAACATTTTATGTACACATACGAGTTGTTTCTGGCTTGCTGATTGAGTTTGGAGTGGATAAATGTTAATTGTGAAGTTAAATAACGTATGGAAATATGGAAAATATAATTGTATCATGTACAGTATGTATTGATAACACCTAACTTCCGGTTTCATGACATCTCTAGTATTCGGAAGCAAAAGGTTAACATTAATTGTTATGGATATCTTTATTGAATTTTGGGCTGCGAAGATATACGACATGGATCAAATGATAGAATTCAATTTTAAATATGATCGTTTTCAATTCTCATCGACATAACTTTCGGTCTAATGAGGTCATGAATTTGAAACCTTGCCAAGTTATCTGTGGTTAATCAAAGAATATCAAGGGGCGATGTGGTAAAATGTGAACCGATGGTCTTCAGATTAAAGAAAACAAACACTATTGTATGTGCCGCTAGGGGGCGCCCTTTCGGATGATGACATCGTCACACTGTTTTTTGTGACTTGCATTTCTTACTAAACACTTGCATAATATGTCTGCAGTAAAATGCTTCCGCTTTTGCATTCTAAATATTCAGTTGTTATTGCACTTCCGGTAACACCGGAAGTACATGTAAAGGTCAAGCGGTTTTGTGTCCGGGCACAAGAAATGTTTCTCACAGCATAGTCTACAACCTCACGAAAAAAACAAACACGATAATCTATTTAGTTCAGAAGATATACATGTAGCATGAATTATTTTGTCAAAATTTGCCCTTTACTTTTCCACGGCTCCAGCCACCGTTTCGAGGCCCCCAGATGAGCCTCCAGCATCTGTGGACATCCTAGCCATGGCTACCAGAGAAATAGGAGACGAGGAAGGACCTAGCGGTCCGGGTGAAGGGTCGTCATGCCCGAAACCCACGACTGACCGCCATGCCTCAGCACCGTTATGGGCTGATGGCAGTTCGGGTGGAGGGTTATTATACCCAAAACCCAATGCAGGCTCCAGTCCAGCTCCGAAGTCGACTCCGTCCAGCGACATGCATCAACCAGTATCATCTCAACGAGCTGCCGATCCTACTCCAACTAGAGCAGAGCCTACTCCATCGGCACCGATGACATGGGACATGGTTATGGACGTAATTTCTTCAGGCCTAATTCTGTTAGGTTCTGCCAACCAAGGCCTCGCAACAACCCGCCAACGTGCCTTTGATGACATCGTTGATAAGAAATTCGATGCCCTTAAGCGGAACCAACCTTCCATGGGGGATCTCTTCGGTTCTTCGCTAATGAAAGATATCGAGGAGACGGAGAAAGCCATTAAGCTAGCCGCGAAAGTTACCAGTGGTAAGAGCCATTCTACGAATTCCTCCAAAGAGAAGCGTTTCTCGCCTTACCAAGCTGTGTATAGATCGTCAAGAAACCGCCGATTTTCGACACCCTACAAGCCGACATACAAGGGGTTTGCTGGTCGACAATTTTCCAGTCAGTTCCCCAGCCTGTTCCCCAGCATCTTCTGCAAATCTACTTCTCGCAGGTCGTCTTTAACACTTCCAGCACCATTGGTTACTTGTTACACATGACCCATGGATCACTGATTCCATTCCAGGCTACCGCTTGGAATTTTTGTCAAAGCCCTTTCAGAGTAGAGTCCCCATTACACAAGCCCAATCTCGTCATCACGCGAGTATTTTTGATGTAGAGGTGCAGAAGATGCTGGAGAAAGGAGCGATAACTGTTGTACAGCCACTTAAAGGTCAGTTTCTGTCTTCACTTTTCATGGTACCAAAGAAAAACGGAGATCTCCGTCCCGTCATCAACCTCAGACCGTTAAATCGGTTCATTCCATACCAACACTTCAAAATGGAGAACATTACAGCAGTCAAACATCTGTTAATTTCGGACGACTGGTTAACGACCATCGATCTCAAAGATGCCTATTTTACAGTGCCGATTCATCAGTCTCACAGAAAGTTCCTCCGCTTCTGTTGGAAAGACGTCATTTACCAGTTTTCATGCATGCCCTTTGGCCTGTGCAGTGCACCGAGAACATTTACCAAAATCCTGAAACCAGTTGCATCGTCACTCCGGGAAAAAGGGATTTGTTGCGTCTTTTATCTGGACGACATCTTAATCATGGGAACTTCAGCCCGGGATTGGTTGAACAGTACCAATCTTGCCGGCAACTTGCTCCAGGACTTGGGATTTATCGTGAACAAGGAGAAATCCAATCTGATTCCAACACAGCAAGTCGAGTACCTGGGATTTGTTATAAATTCCAAGAACATGACTCTTTCCCTAAATCAAGGGAAGATAAACAGCATCATCAGCCACTGCAGAGAGGTTTTGTCAGCACACACAACTTCCGTTTGCGATCTTGCCAGTTTGATCGGGAAGATGTCAGCGACCATACAAGCAGTATTCCTAGCCCCGTTATTCTACCGGCGCCTTCAGTTGGAAAAGAAAGCGTCCCTGCGGGAAACTACAACTACGAGACAGAGGTCACCTTGTCAAAAGAGGCAAGGGACGAGCTCCGGACATGGACTCAATACCTACAGGCATGGAACGATCGGGGGATCGTTCTGCAGACTCCAGATCTAACTATCCAGACAGATGCGTCATTGAGCCGTTGGGGAGCCTGCCTGGGAAATCAACGAGTCGGGGGTCGCTGGACACCGCAGGAAAAGATAAATCACATCAATTATCTCGAACTGTTGGCAGCCTTTTATGCACTCAGAACGCTACTAAAGGACCGTCAAAATGTACATGTTCGGCTACAGATGGACAACTCTACAGCGATTTCTTACATAAACCACAAGGGTGGAACACGCTCCGTAAGTCTTGTTCAACTTGCACTCAAGATTTGGTTATGGTGTCTTCAAAGAAGTCTCATCTTGACGGCAGAACACCTGCCAGGCTCGATGAATGTCACAGCAAACAATCTATCCCGTGTGTTCAACGATCGGTCGGAATGGCAGCTAAACGTTTGGATATTTCGCAGGATTATGAACAGACTAGGTTTCTCCCCAGACGTGGATCTGTTTGCAACTCGACTCAACAATCAACTCCAGATGTTCGTGTCATGGCAACCAGATCCCATGGCATGGAGAGTAGACGCTCTACTTCTGAACTGGAGGGAGATAAAGGGTTACGCCTTTCCTCACTTTGCGCTTCTGCCCAGGTGTTTGAGCAAGATCAGCGAGGAACAGGCCACGATTGTGCTCATTGCCCCCGTCTGGCGCACGCAGATCTGGTACCCCAGACTTCTGGAGATGTGGTGTTCAAAATCCCGTCATTCTACCCAGGGGAAAAGATCTTCTCCAATTGCCTCACAGCCAAACACTTGTCCATCCATTGGCAGATCTAATATTGTTAGCCGCGTGGAAGCTGTCAGGGAAAACCTTCGCTCAGAGGGAATTTCTCAGTCAGTGTCCTTCACAGTCATGTCATCATGGAGGGACAAGTCCAAGAAGCAGTATGATTCAGCTTTGAATCGATGGGCCAGCTGGTGTCTTCAGAGGCAAGCAGATCCTGTTCGAGCACCTATAGCGGTATGTTTATCCTTTCTTCAAGATTTGCTAGATTCGCTATACAGAACTATCAATGTATACAGATCGGCAATTTCCTCAGCCCACGTCTTCATAGACGGAGCACCAGTTGGACAACATCACTTAGTTAAACGTTTCTTCAAGGGTGTTCTTAGTTTGCGTCCTCCACAAGCACGATACAATGCTACATGGAATGTGGCAACTGTGTTGACTTATTTCAAGTCTTTACCTGACAATCGTAGATTATCTATCAGACAGTTAACTCTTAAATTAACTATGCTAATTGCACTAGTTACAGCTAGTCGCTGTTCGTCACTCACAGCTATCGATATCAATCATATGTCAAGGTCCCGGATGGCAGTTTTCATTTTTGGTTGGTAAAACCTTCTAAACGTGTGTCAGTTAACAAACCCTTCCATGATATAGAAATTGCTCGCTTTCAAGCTAACAGAAACCTTTGCCCAGTACGCACTTTGCAGGAATACCTCAACAGGACTTCTCATATTAGAACATATGGGAACTCTAGTGTGACTCAGCTCCTGCTGTCACACTCCAAACCCTACCACCCGGTAGTGTCATCCACAGTCTCCAGATGGTTAAAAGATGTACTCAAAGAAGCTGGCGTTGATACTTCATTTTTCCAGGCCCATTCAACCAGGGGTGCATCTACCTCAGCAGCTGCAAGTGCAGGTTAACAACTCAAGACATCCTGAAAACGGCAGACTGGTCATCCGTGACTACTTTTGCCAACTTCTACAACAGAAGATCATCTCAGATGGAGTTTGGTCAAGCACTTCTGGCATCAGCACCTTGATGACCGGCTTTGAAGTATACAGGGTGAGTCTCTCCGGAATTGGCATAATATAATTCCCCAATTATGTAAAGTACTTACCTGCAATATAATTGGAATTATATAAGACAATGGAGGAGAGACTCAGTCTCCCTCCCTTTTTATGTGTGCATTTTTACAGGCACTTTGACTCCCGCCCGAGAACTAAATCAGGTCACAGGTCGCCTCCGCCAGTCATCATTGCTCCTCAAGCTTCAAAAAGACGATCCAGCACTCGAGCGAGGGGTACACATGCACATAGCAAGCTATTCTTCAAGTTTGAATAGAGCGCTATTCTTCGAACTTTGAATACCTAATGAGGACTATTCCATTAGCTTCAAAGGGTGGTTAGATTGCAATACAAGGTACAATTATACAGGGTGAGTCTCTCCTCCATTGTCTTATATAATTCCAATTATATTGCAGGTAAGTACTTTACATAATTGGGGAATTATATCTCTCTCGGTTGATGTTTTAGCAATTGTTTAAGGTTTAAAGGTTTTTTTTTTTTTATAATTTCCGGTCTGATGACGTCATCCATTTTTTTCGCGCACAGGTCTTTTCTGCATTAAGTTCATCATGTATGTTAGGTTTGAAGCGATTACCGCAAATTTTGCCACATACATCAAGTGATAATGTGTTTTCGACGTTTTTTAAACTGCCGCTAGAGGGCGCTCTAACATTTGATGACGTCACCTGTAATATGTTTGTACAGTACTGCCTAGGCAGACACTCACATCGTTGAAAGCAAGTCCGCATCTTCTGCCAATTTCAAATAATAAGGCACTTCTGCTTTCGACCGGAAGGAAGGGTCACGTGATTTTGCACTTAATACCAAAAATGAAGACCCTGCAATATTGTATCGATTGCCATAAAGAACAAAATCAAATCTGTAGCGGTTGATTTTACATTCATTTTCAAAGATTAAGTCTAGAAATCTTTGATTGCTTGTAATAAGATACCGGTACTTTATGACATCATTATGACGTCATTACCAGAAACCTCCAGAGCTATATTTACTGTGCTGTATACAGCCAAATCTTGATTATATCTATCACGGTATATTTTCTAGCAATTTTTTAAGATTGAAAGGTCTTTTTATTGTAACGTCCAGTCTGATGACGTAATCAATCTTTTTTTCGCGCACAGGTGTTGTCTGCATTATGGTCATCATGTACATTAATTCTGAAGCGATTACCGCAAACTTCACCACAGATATCAAGTGAAAATGCGTTTTTGACGTTTTTTAACCTGCCGCTAGAGGGCGCTCCAACACTTCATGGCGTCACCCATTATTTTTTTTGAAAGGTCAATCCAGGCAGACACTTAAATCGTTAAAAGCAAGTTCATATCTTTTTCCACTTTTAAATTATCAGGCACTTCCGGTTTCAACCGGAAGGAAGGGTCACGTGATTTTACGCGCACAGGATAAAATGAAGATCATATATAGGTTTTCTTGGTCAATTTCAGCAAATGAGCAGCCAATTTAACCACTACGCTATTCTATTTCGCGCGAAATCAAATGCTACTGAAAAGGGTCATTCGATTTCGTTTTATGACCAGTCAAATGTACTGTTGCGTCATTCGATTTAACAAAATAATCATGCAATTTAACAATTCAACAAAGCAGCATTCAAATTCGCAGGAGCTTTTTGAGGCGTGTGTTGAGTCATTCAAATTCATTTTTGGGCAGTCATTTCTGGAATTTGTGCAATCTAAAAAACGCTTTGTTAAATTTTTGTTTCCTTAAGAATGTTGAAGGCATAAATACGGTTCACTTTTTGGCACTTCAGTCACTTTGCCGATGTACTTCGAAGACGAGCTTTCGCTACAGTTTTACACGCATATTTCTAGAAATGGCAGCTCGTGGTCGCTACACTAGAGAGGCCCAGGTAGATCGAGAAAGGTTGACTGAGGCCTTCGAGGGAAACGAGCAAGACTACCTTCAGCTTGCGGTCAATTTGAACATTAACAAGTCCACAGCCAGATCAATTGTTGCAACATATTTGAGGACTGGAAGGCGAGAGACGCTGGCAAGAGGAGGAGCAACCCACAGCAAGATGGATGATGACATGCGAAACCATCTGCAAGGCATCCTTGACGCTAATCCCGTCTTGACACTTCAAAAAATGAAGGCTAATTTGAGTGAGCATCTGCCAGAGAAGCCCCGGGTTTCTACTGCCACCATAGCCAGGGCCTTGGATGGGATGATGATTACACTGAAACTAGTGGAGGACGTCCCTGATGCAAGAAATTCCCCTGAAGTTCTTCATCAACGCGTCCAGTATGGTGAGTGGTTCCTGCAGCATGGTGTTCTGGCGCATCTAGTCTTCATTGACGAGACAGGTTATAACGTCTGGACTCGACGCTCCCAGGGTAGAGTTCCACGAGGGATTGCTGCAAGACGAGTTGTCGACAGACAACGAGGGAGAAATTGCAATGTCACCTTCGCTGTTTCTAGTGAAGTAGGCTTGGTGCACCACCGAATCGCATTCGAATCTATGAAGTGAGAGAGATTCGAGGAGTTTCTTGCGGACACAATTCAAGAGTGTGATGCTGGCAACAACGTGTCGGAGTAAGACAGGCTGCCTAGCAAGCAGGAATGAACATGCAGCAGTGGAGGTGCGATCTCCTTCAACAAGCAGCCATCCAGAGCGTTGATATCGGTTCACCCAAGTGAAGTGCATGCAGTGGTACAACCATACCCAAACATACATGTATATGCCAAGATGTCTGGCACGCTAACAGATTGATGGTTGAGGAAGAAACAACATAAACAATACAAAAACAGGAAAAACATAAAGAAACACCCCATTCAAACACAATACAAAATTAGGTCTTGGTCAGTTAACCAATAAAGATCCCCCCCCCCCCAAAAAAAAAAAAAATGAAGAAGAAAACAAAGAAGAAGAAAAAACCTCATTGGCCCCATGTAAAGTCTACTGGAAGCATAAATAAAGAAAACAAGGTTTGCCTGAATTAAAGTGAAGATACGAAACAGTTGCCTAGTACAGTTTATCTGTTTATTCGTATTTCTTTAGTCGTACCGTACTTATTTGAATTCTCTTTAAGCGAAATTGATTGCCTCTTTACGAAATTGAAAAAAATGAAATCAGTAAAATCTTCAGTCGAACCAGCTTTGCTAAATTGAATGATGATTGTGTGTCACGAAAAGAATGACGATATGCTAAATTGAACACAGTGCTAAAGGAATTTGAATGCCTCAAAACGAAATTGAATGGCCGAATTCTGAATTTGAAACGCAGTAACAACTGGAGAGGCAAAATAGCTTCAATTCGAACGCACAAAAATTATATTGGCTGCTCATTTGCCGAAACTGACCAAGAAAACCTATATTACCATGTCGATTCCCCCAAATTTCATATTCCGGACTCTCACGGTTGATTTTATATGAAATTTCAAAGATTAAATTCATTAAACTTTCGAGTGACGTCACGTGACCGATGATGGCGTCATGATTATGTAATTGCAAAAAAAAAACATTTGCGGTGGATTGGGCATTCATGTATTGAAAATCACGTGACCCTTGCTTCCGGTCGAAAAAGGCCAAAACCGGAAGTGGCTTATCATTTGAAAGTGGTAATAGATATAAACTTGCTTTCAACGGTGTTAGTCTCTTGGCCAATAGTATTCTTCAAATCATCTACCGATGACGTCATGCAATCTTCGAGCGCCCTCTAGCGACAGGTTGAAAATTAGCAAAAATGTATTTTGAATAGAAGTCTGTGGCAAAGTTTGTCGGAATCGCCTAAATATTGGTGTATATGATGACCTTGACCCACTTAAGACGTGTGCGAAGTTTTAGGCAAATGACGTCATCAGACCCGAAGTTATAATAAAAAGATTCTTTTTCATTTGAAAATTCCTGTAAAATCAACCATGGCAGTTTTTTATATTTGTTTTTACTTTAATTGTCGATTGAAGGGTAGATCTAAAACATTTCAAAGTTTCGAGGCAATAAGCTAACTCGAACATACCCTGCGCACGCTTAAAACTTCACGTTGACAATACCTCTGCTTCAAAACATGCACATAACAGGACGTCTACAATGTACATGTACATGCACGTACGTTGTACATAGGCACATACATCGTATGTCAGTCAGCCTGCAGCGCACGTGTTGCTGAGGTCAAATCCTGTCAACAGTGACCGTTTTAGCTGATTTTCGGCTAACTTTGACAGATTTTATGTTCATGCATGCGCATAGACAGGGACGTATTATAGCACTCTTGGCATTAATCTTTTTCAGATATCATTGAAAGTTGGCATAAGCATAGTCCCTATAGCCAAGATGTGTCCCGAAGAGTGACGTCATGGTGACGTCATCAAGTGATTTATTATGGATTTATGAATAATTAATTTTTCTCATAGACTTTGTACACAGCTTTCTCCACAAGTATTTCCCTATACAACACTGATATATCTTACTGAGTAGTTCTGAACTTCGGCTGAGAATTACTATGAGATGGAAAAAGAAATCGTATTTTTTTACGCCTGTCATTTGATTGAAAATATTCCCAAGAGTTAGAATAGCAAGTAATATTTTATAAAAATGTTTCAGTTTAAAGGAAAATCACGCATTTAAAGGTGCAGTTTTTCTGCTGTGGGATTTTTAACCTATTGACTTTGTACACGTTTTCAAGCCACCATTTTCATAACTTGGCGATCTGGAATCGTCATCAAAGTTACAGCCAAGGAAGACCCTCATACAAAAATTATGCCAAGACTATGACATCATGATGACGTCATCATCAAGTGATTTATTATGGATTCATGAATAATTAATTGTTCTCATAGACTTTGTACACAGCTTTCTCCACAAATCTGTTCCTATACAACACTGATATTTCTTACTGAGTAGTTCTGAACTTCGGCTGAGAATTACTATGAGAAGGAAAAAGAAATCGTATTTTTTTACGTTTGCCATTTGATTGAAAATATTCCCAAGAGTCAGAATATCAAGTAATATTTTATAAAAATGTTTCAGTTTAAAGGCAAATCACGTATTTAAAGGTACAGTTTTTCTGCTGTTGGGTTTTAACCCATTGACTTTGTACACGTTTTGAAGCCACCATTTTTATTACTTGGCGATCTGGAATCGTCATCAAAGTTACAGCCAAGGAAAACCCTCATACAAAAACTATGCCAAGACTATGACATCACGATGACGTCATCACCTAATTTTTTTATTGATTTTTGAAAATTTACGTACATATTATGAAGTCTTATATCTACAGAAATGTAAGTCCGATTGGGTTGAAACTTGGTATGTGGCTATACCAGGATGTGTTATAGATTTAAAATGAGGTGACGTCATGATGACGTCATCCTGAGATTTTATATGAATATTTATTTTTTTGGACCGTTTAGCCATATCTCCCGAACGCAACATGCAAAATGCAAAATTCTTTTTTGCATTTGGTCTGTTATGTAATAGCTATTCGCACAAAACTTGAAAAATGTGTGACGTCATCATGACGTCATCAAAATGCGATTTTTCAAAACTCATATTAGGAAAGGTCCAATTGTCATGAAACTTGGTGGGTAGGTAGTTAATCATACTAGTATGCAAAGTTCGAAGTGACGTCACGATGACGTCATCAAAAATTTAAAAATAATTGTCGATTTTCAAAGTGCGTTTTCGACTCTTTGCCAGTAATTTATTAAGATCACTCTTTGTCCAAGCAAAGATCTTGTACACACGCACATACATCGTATTGCCGAGGTCAAATCTTGTCCACAGTGACCGTTTTAGCCGATTTTTCGGGTAACTTTGACATATTTTATGTTCATGCATATTCAAGGCATATTATTGATTAAAAAAAATTATAATGCGGAAAAGCCCTATGTTCTGTTGCAAACAGACATAGACCTCTAGTTTTATTAATTGTAATTGGCTGTTTCGGCATCCAGCCGAAACAGCCTTTGTTTTTTTAATTTTATTGCGATTGTGAAGTTTAGGACACTTTTCCCCACGGATGAACACATTCTACTTGTAAGTTGTTTGTTATGCCACATTCTGAACAAACAGCTATGTCGTAGACAGATTACAAGCTTTGTTTGAGAGAAATATGGGGGTAACTAGTCAAAAAATGCGAGATTGCGCAATACCACTTTGCGATTGTGAAGTTTAGGACACTTTTCCCCACGGATGAACACATTCTACTTGTAAGTTGTTTGTTATGCCACATTCTGAACAAACAGCTATGTCGTAGACAGATTACAAGCTTTGTTTGAGAGAAATATGGGGGTAACTAGTCAAAAAATGCGAGATTGCGCAATACCACTTTTATACACGTCAATGCGCCTGGCGGCGGGATAGGGGTTGGGGTAGTTTTGACCCAGCAAAAACGTGACCCGCGTAAGAAAATTGCATTTTCCACCTTGTAAAACTTTGTTAAATGACAAAAGCAGGTATTATTCGGATTCAGAGAAGTCTATTAAAGGTCAGTAAAGCCATTTTTAAATAATCAAATATTCCAGACAGTAATATGGCCACAATGTATACAGGAATTCTTAACTACACAATCGGGTATATTTCCTTGCTTTTAATGCTTCAGGTATAATTCTTTTTAAAGTCATTTTGCCCGTAGCATTTGTACACGTTTTTTTGTTACCGGCACTTTGGCCAGTGAAATCAATCCGATTGCCTTTATAATTGGCACACACTTAGACCAGCATCTGAAGTTGTGCGCCGAACATTGACGTCATCATGACATCATCATGAGTCACGTGACGTCACAATATATGCGATTTTTCTGTTGTGACCATTTTCTAGCAGAATTCGGCTAAATCTGACAGATTGGGCTATATCTCCAGAACCTACAGGTCCGATTGGGTTGAAAGTTGGTATGTACCTAGACCAGGATGTCTTATAGATGAAAATTAACTTGAATCATAATGACGTCATCACGTGACATATGGCGTTATATAAAATAAACACATTTTGCAGGCCTATATCTCTTGAACTACAGTCCGATGGCGTTGAAAGTTGGTATGTACATAGACCAGGATGTGTTATAGATGAAAATTAAAGTGACACCATGATGACCTCATCTCACGACATATGACGTCATCGTAAAAATACATATTTTGAAGGCCGGTATTACAAGAACTGCAGGTCCGATTGGGTTCAAAGTTGGAATATACTTAGACTGGGATATCTTATAAATAAAAAAATGATGTCATGATGACATCATCACGTGACATATGACGTCATAGTCAATAAATATATTTTGAAGACATATATCTCCTGAACTACATGACTGATTGGGCTAAAAGTCTGTATGTACCTAGACCGGGATGCCGTTATAGATGAACATTGTAGTGGCATCATGATGACGTCATCACGTGACATATGACGTCATAGTACAGTTGCATATTTTGGAGGCTAAATACTTATGATTGGAAAAATGGTTTCGCAAAATTGTGCACAATTTCTGTTGATATGACTACATGCGACATGCTACAAGTTTTATTCGGTTGACAAATATAGTTTCTACCTGAGCCTCAATATGATATCGATCACAATATCAGTCACGTCATGATGACGTCATCAGATAAGAATTAATAGACATTCAATCCAATCTGCATTTTTACGCATATGTCTTTGAACCATTTGTCCTCATGATTTTACAACTTTCGACTTCACATCTATTATCTCCCGTTAGTCTAGAACATGACATAAAAAAACACAATAGCGAACCAGCCATAATTATGTTTGTCAACAAACATACACCCCATAGACTTTGTACACGTGTTTTCTCAACGCCACTTTTTACATGAATCTTTGTCATACGTCATTCAAAATCAGCATAGGCATAGTCCTTATAGCATAGTTGTGCCCCGAAGAGTGACGTCATCATGGGTCACGTGATGTCACGTTAAAGATTAATAGATTTAATCTTTGAAAATCAGTTTAAAATCAGCCGTGAGAGACTCGAACTCGACGTTTGCGGGAATTGATAAAATAATCCACGATCTTCATTTTATCTAGTGTGAGCAAAATCACGTGACCCTTCCTTCCAGTCCTAACTGGAGGTAATTCGAAGTGCATTATACTTTGAAATTGGAAAAAGATGTGAACTTGCTTGCAACGATGTTAGTCTGTGGCTTGGTTGTTCT
>CM057138.1:7343919-7443919 GCA_029964075.1 Patiria pectinifera | reverse complement strand
GGTTATATGTATTCTGCCAGACTTGTGGAGAGAGCGTTGGACAAGCACCTGTTTTTTTGGCCATCACTTTGATCAGGCCCGGATTAAGTGTTTCGTAGGCCCTAGGCACCAGTGTTCCGTAGGCCCTACTCCACCCTAGGCACCGCCACCAAATTCAGAGTACAATTAGCACTGTACCAATGAAGCCAGGCCAAACTGGTACAGTTGCTAGCTCTAAAAGCCGGTTGGCATCAAGGGCGTCAATTGCTTATCAAACGTGGGGGTGGTAGCCTACATACATGTGTATCTTGATCAGAACTAATGTGAGTGCAAAGCCTTAACAGTAACGGCGTTGGGTTCGGGGCCCGCTTACTTGGGCCCAGGGAAAAATGGATTCTAGACGCTCTGTGGTACTATCTGAGGCAATTTTGACTACTGGCAAGGTGTTAGCAAAACATCATCATTTAAACATCATTTTCAAGTTTGGAGTCATTGAATCAACTATTCTAAGCTACAGAATCAAATGTAGGCTCGTGGACGAAAATAGTTGGGGGGGACATGTTCCCCCCTCCCTCACTTGTCCCCAACCTATTGACGCCCATGGTTTGGCACCCTGCTTCAGAACGACAGACTTTACACATAAATTGTAAACGTAGGGCCTACATGACTGCCTACAAAGTCATGCTGTACATTGTCAGTTCGTGAAATCAGAAATTCTGAGAGAGACCCTGATATGTGTTTTATGGCACAGTACTGTCATAGGCACCCGAATTTGTCATAGGCCCCCAAATTTTTCGTAGGCCCCCAAATTTTTCATAGGCCAAGCCGGGCCTGACTTTGCTTTGATGTAAAAAAAAAATGGCATGTGGTTATGGCTATGAAGGCATGTCACTGGCACCAACCTGGTGGTAACGGTAAACAGTGGTCAATCTTCCACTCCTCGTACAGTAAGGCCTTCCACAACAGCTCATCCCTACTGATGCGTAGCCAGGCTTTGCATGCCTGTGCAGACCTCAAGAGTTCACTGGAGGAGAGGAAGCTGAAGATGTGCAACACCAAGCTATCTGGGAGGCACAGCCATATGCTCCTCTCTTCATCCATTCTAAAAACAGGCAGCAGCAGGGATAAGAAAATTGAAAAGTTTCTCCACTCTGACAATATTATTTTACTCAGCCTTCTCAAGTAAGATTTGAGGCTTGTTACTGTATAAGTTGTAGAAATACATGTATTAATTATGAGATAAATGTACAATGGACTGGTTCCCATAAAATCCTATTCATGATTGGATTGGAGGTGTGCAGTGATAAACATTGTGTAACAATTTGTGTTGTATTATGGGACAGTTTCCTCTAGGAATGGGGAAACGGCGTCACAATGTTCCACAACATACATGTTCACCTTCCTGCCCTTTTTCTGAAAGGTCTTCTGAAGGTTTTGACATTAAATAAGGGAATAAATGTGTGCTCCGGAGGTTTTTATCACTCTGTTTCAGACCGCTTAGGGGCCATTCAGAATTTTCAATGTTTTAAAATTTCGACTTTTTTTCCAAATTATTTTGACCCACCCACCCACCCCTAATTACAATTAATAAAAAACTGAACATGTACATGCACTTGCATGTACAGTGTGTACATATACTTGAACATGTACATGTATACCCATGGACATGTGCACGTGTACCCATGTACATGTGTGTCTAGTTCAGTGACGGCGTGAAGTTGTCGGTCTTCCTCTTTTGCAGTGGTGGCCTTCAGTTTTCTTGTGTTTTACCAGCTGATATGCTGAAAGACAGGTTGCAGTCTTGGAAGCCACAAAGATGACCGTGGTTTTGTCATTTTCCGGATTAGCCCCATAAATGTGGCCAATTTACTGGACTGCCTCCGTAAATAAAGGTTACACTGCCACCATGTACAAAAACATGTCGAACTTTGTCAAATTTTGATTTTCACATTGAGGCTTAGTTTGTAGTTTATTTTTGCTTTAGAAGCATACTCACCCTCTTTACAGGCTAATCAGAAAGTGTTGCCTTTTTCAGGTGTCTATTTTTCGTGAAATTTCCAGATTCATTTGCACACGTTTGCGTATCAAAATTTCAACATGAAATTTTACGAAAAATGGACAGCACTTTCTAATTAGCCTATAAAGGGGGTGAGTATGCTTCTAAAGCAAAAATGTACTACAAACTAAGCCTAAATGTGAAAATCAAAATTTGACAAAGTTCGACATGTTTTTGTATATGGTGGCAGTGTGGCCTTTATTTACGGAGGCAGTCCAGTAAATTGGCCACATTTATGGGGCTATTTCTGGATGAGGTGGATGACATGTCACATACGAGGTTGTGCCTGTCACGTGAGGTAGCTGAGAAAAACATTCCCTCGTTCCCCCTGCCCTGTTTGCAGGGCGGGGGTACGAGCGAAAGAAAAACATCAGGTTTGGGCAGTCATCACATCACAGGCTGCGGTCCTCGTAGTCTTGGAGTCCAGTGGTTGAATAGTCCAGTTTTTATAGCGATTGGTAATCGACGCCCGCGGCGTGTTATAGAGCCGATCTAGTACACCTGGTACCCTGCTGCCTCTGCACGGCCTAACCGCTAGAAACGCCCGGCATCCAAGTCTACTGAAAAACCACCTCCCTCTCATGCCACAGTGGGTCTATATACACGTACATGACGTACATGTACAGTACATACAGGGGACGAAGTTGGAAAAGAAACACGCATCGCGATATCGGAACGCCTGCGCGTTGTTCAGGCAAGTCAAAAGATCTATCTTTCTTTGTTTTTTTATCCTTTTTCCATGGAAAGTGAATTTCGATTTTCAATTATTTAGCTTGACCCACCCACCCACAATTTGGAAAAAAGATCAAAATTTTAAAAAATTGACAATTCTGAATGGCCCCTTAGAGTCTGGGTGCTGATAATTACCGGAGCCGGAGGCGAGGGTAATTATCAGCACACAGACTCTAAGTGGTCTTAAACAGAGTGATAAATACCGACGGAGCACATATTTATTCGCATTCATAACTACCTTTTCGGTAAAAAAAAATCATCCCAATTTTGTTCAACAAATTCACTTTATGCTTTTTGAAACATCCCTCTTGCAAAATAATGGAGTGTTCAGCTGGCGAGTAAGATGTAAACAACCCATTTATGGAGATTGACGCGCGCGTATCATGTTCTGCGCAATTTCGCGTTGCATTTTGAGTGTAGAACTATAAAATTCTGACTCCCTGGTAGTGTTGCGCATGCCTGCGTGAGGATTGTGAACGTTCAACTAATGAAACGATAAGAGGCACTGGATTTTTAGGAGTCCACATTTTATTGTGACACTGGAAAAGTGTTTAAGACCAGCTAGCCATGTCTTCATCATCCGTTTAAGACCGGCCACGTGACGGGCTCTCGACCAATAGGAATGCGTAAACTGTCTTAGGTATTTATGAATAAGGGAATAAATGTGTGTTCAGGAGGTATTATAACACTGTGTTTAAGACCGGTGGGAGTCTGGATGGGTGATAATTACCCGAGGCCGAGGGTAATTATCACCCATAGGCGATGACAATACCCCTCGAGCCTCTCGGCTGAGGGGTAAAAATGGAAAATATAAGTGTATGTATTAATAACACCTAACTTCCAGTTTGATGACGTCACAGCATTAAAGATCCAAAGGTCAACATTGTAACGGGTATCATTATTTGGGCAACGAACAAAGTCATAAGACAGGGATCAAATGATAGAATTAATAAAAAGGTTCATTTTCAAATTCTCCCTACAGTAACTTCCGGTTTGATGACGTCATAATTTTGAAACCTTGCAAAGTTATATGTAGTTGATACAAAAATAACAAGGGGCAATGTGGTTAAATTTGGACGGATGATTTTTAAATTAAAAAAAGGAAACCCTATTTGATGTACCGCTAGAGGGCGCCCTTTCAAATGATGACTTCATAATGCTGTTTTTGTGTCCTTTATTTCATTCTAAACACTTTCATAATTTATTTGCTTATAGTAAAGAGCATCTGCTTTTGATTTATAGTCAATTGTTATTGCACTTCCGTTAACATCGGAAGTGAAGGTCAAGCGGTTTTGTGCCCAGGAATGAGAATTATTGCCCGTGGCATCATTTACAACCACACGAAAAACGAACATGATACTCTATTTAGTTCTAAAGATATAGCTGAAACTATTGTCACAAATTTGGCCCTTAAATTGCTTGTAATTTTATACCTGATGACGTCAAGATGACGTCAGATTTTTGTTTACATCTTCGGACGGGGTTTCAAGTTCATACTAGATTTTATCATAATCCCGTAAATCGTTTGGAAGAAATTCGGTTCGTTTTGATTTTGAGGCTTCTGTCTGTGTTTTAAATTCACATAACTTTGACCTTCCGGTTGACCCGGCAGTAAAGGTCAAACGAGTTCACGTACAGGAAATGAAATGTTTATCAATTAATTGTCTATCTGATTACAAGATTGGGACATGATTGATCATTTTGTTCATGAGTTATAGGTGAAAGAAGATCATATGTAGAATTGCAGAAGGTTGCATTTCAGTTGCCAAATTGTAAACGTGGTAAAGAATTTAATTATATGTTTGTACATCTAGGTTGTGTAAACTTTAGGCTTTTTTCAAATGACAACCAAGTTAACGATCATTAAAGAACTTAGCTCCATAAATGTGGCCAATTTACTGGACTTCCTCCGTAAATAAAGGCCACACTTTGAACATGTACCGGAAAATGTAGAACTTTTGACAAGTTTTTATTTAACACATTTATACTCTGATTGATATCCTTTGATCAAGTTGTCCACGTACTACGTCATTATCCCCTGATCGCCGTATATACTTGATTTCTATTGCCGTAACTTTCAGCATAGGCCTAGTCGCTGAGATTTGTTATATTATCACATTTAGACTTTGTTTGTACTTTATTTATGCTTTAGAAGCGCACTCACCCTCTCCCCCCCCCCTTTTTAGATGTCTATATTTTGTGTAATTTCCAGGTTCATTTTGCACACGTAAGCGTACCTAAATTCCAACACTATAGTGGAAGTATACCGTTCCGTTTTTTTGTTTTTTTTACCACTCTGTATAGTTCAATTGCTGCAAAGGTTGAGCTGGTTGCCATGATAAAAGTCATTTTTAAAAATGGATCAATAAAACAAATTCTATGAAACGAGTAGCCTGTCTGTTTACATATTGTAAAGCCTTATATAGCCCGCCACTTAATAAAAATCAAAAATTAGTTGAATTGCCAAGCAGATACAAGCAGATACATCACAGCGTTGGATTAGCCTCATTTTGAACTTTCTAGATAACACGAAGAAGCTTCTCGAATGCAATCGTTGAAAATACTTTCAATCACGACGAGGATGCAATGAATCATGGGACTATGTGGGGTTGAAATCTGTGAAATTCGACCAGTTTTGCCCAGACATCAGACAGCAAAACGCCACCAGCTAGAGTCTAACTGCGCAGTGTCTACAGACGTTCATACAAACATGTAGGCCGGCATGGTGAGTGAGAAACATTTTCGTGAGAAACAACATCGCGAAAAAGTAGTCACATGACCGCACTGACTGCATAATGAACTCTGCAGTGGCAAATTTGGTATCGCACTTACCTGCTTACGATCTGGACACTCCTCACGTCAGGATCGTAAGTGCGATACCAAATTTGCCGCTTTTTTTTTGTCGAAACTTTCGAGGGGAATGGTCTGGAAAAATGACATTTATTTGACAATCTCCGAAAATGAGGTTTTATGCTTTGTGGGGCGCTTGTACGACAGACCACATCCCAAATGTCAAAAGAAAGAGGTTAACTAGTGCCCCAGTTAGTGGGTCTAAGTCTGAGCATTACCCAAAACATGGAGGTAGAATTCTACCTCCATGCTAGTCCCATAAATGTGACTCAAATACTGGACTACCTCTGTATATTGAGTCAAAGTGCCACATACGGCCTGTGCGCGGAAGGTCCCATTGCTAGGGGAGCCGAAAATCAATTAAAGATCGAAATTATTTTGTCAGCAGAAAATCAACCCAGCTATAGTATGACTGGTAAATAGCACAAAATCGTTAAATTCAGTACCTTCAGAGGTCTAGATACATCCACAAATCATGGTAATTCGGCAAAATATTCCGACGGTTTTGAAGAAGCATGGCGTCTCTGATATTTACCAGACTGTTTCCCGGCCACCCTAATAATAGTCAAAAGGCCAATGGGGTTAGGGAACCAGACAAGAGCTTTAATCATCTACTGAGCGTGCGTCAACTTTGGCAAAGCGCACCGCGGCTGTTGCCTGTCATTCCAAAATCTTTGAGCCCTCTGCAGTGAAGCACGCCCTCTCGTGTGCGCTCTTCATCCGCAGCCACGTGTTGCATCCAGGCACTTCACAGAGCGCCAAAGATATTGGAATAATATTTTGACGAAATAATTTCGATCTTTAAATGATTTTCGGCTCCCCTAGCAATGGGACCTTCTGCGCAAAGGCCGTATGTGGCACTGTGACTCAATATACAGAGGTAGTCCAGTATTTGAGTCACATTTATGGGACTACCTCCATGCCCAAAAGTAGCTACAGTAGGACTAGTCCGAGTAACTTGGACCCAACTTATTACCTTTTTTTAACATTCGGACATTCAGACCTAGCCCAATAAATGTGGCCAATTTACTGGACTACCTCCGTAAATAAAGGCCACACTTCCACCATGTACAAAAACATGTCGAACTTTGTCAAATTTTGATTTTCACATTTACCGGTACTGGCGGTAGGCTTAGTTTGTAGGGTTTTTTTTTGCTTTAGAAGCATACTCACCCTCTTTATAGGCTAATCAGAAAGTGCTGCCTTTTTCAGATGTCTATTTTTCGTGAAATTTTCAGATTCGTTTCCACACGTTTGCGTATCAAAATTTCAACATGAAATTTCACAAAAATTAGACATTTGAAAAAGGCAGCACTTTCTGATTAGCCAATGAAGAGGGCGAGAATGCTTCTAAAGCAAAAAAAATACAAACTAACTCACTTACTAAGCCTAAATGTGAAAATCAAAATTTGACAAAGTTCGACATGTTTTTGTACATGGTGGAAGTGTGGCCTTTATTTACGGAGGTAGTCCAGTATTGGGCACATTTATGGGGCTAATCAGACCATGTCTGAATGTTAAAAAAAAGGCGATAAGTTGGGTCCAAGTAACTCGGACTACAGTAGGACTACCGTTAATAACAACTGCGCAATAGCCGTAGCCTTGTTGCCATTTTGTGTTTGGATGATTAACGACGTTCGGTTGTTCGCAATTTAATAACTCCAAGTCCAACGTACGCGAGTACGACGTGCGTATCATGTATTATTTTTATGTTGGCAAAATAAACACGAATGAATGAATGAATAAAGTAAAGAAAGGGGTTGATTTATTTTCAAATTAAAACAATACTTAAAAAGAAACCAGGGATCAAATTTTATACGCAAACGTAAACGTGTTTTACTCCTAGAACTATGAGGCTCCACGTAGTGGAGCCTCATAGGTTCAGAACCCCGCCAAATTGTTGTCAGCACAAAACACTAATTAAGTACAAAAACGTCCATCCCAACCAAGCTTTTTACCACAGAACCGCTGCACAGTTTGCCCCTAAACTCCGTACAATACCTCATGACATACTCACGTTATGTGCACCAAACAAACATCCCTGGATTCTGTCTGTTTTTCGGCAAAAATGATGAAAAATATGCCCTTTCCGCACTGAGCCAACCTGACACTTGAAACGTGCACGCGTGCAGAATGATCGCAGTCATTTTCGGTTCGATCGCTTGGAGCGCGGCGCGGAGGGATATGGTGTAGGAGCAGAACGATAGTATGCGCATGCGTACAAGTGCAAGTACGTACCCCCCACGGCGCGCTCCGAGCGATCGAACCCGAAATGACTGCAATCATTCTGCGCGCGTGCACGTTTCAAGTGTCAGGTTGGCTCAGTGCGGAAAGGGCATATTTTTCATAATTTTTGCCGAAAAAAACGACAGAATCCACCGATGTTTGTTGGGTGCACATAACGTGAGTATGTCATGAGGTATTGTATGGAGTTTAGGGGCAAACTATGCAGTGGTTCTATGGGAAAAAGCTTGGTTGGGATGGACGTTTTTGCACTTAATTAGTGTTTTGTGCTGACAGCAATTTTGCGGGGTTCTGAACCTATGAGGCTCCACTACGTGGAGCCTCATAGTTCTAGGAGTAAACGTGTTTTTTTTTTTCTAAAGAAAGGCCTATGTGTATATGCATAGGCCTATTCTAAAGAAAGAAGTAATTCCTCCATTCCCAACTGCTTTATGCACAAATGTCCATCGTATAGGCCTATGTCACACAAAAATCCTACAAGATCTGGTCTTATATAAAGCATAGAGCAAGGTAGGCCTAGCCTACGTCTATTGAACCCAACGTCGTTATTGTCCAATCACAAAATGGCAACAAGGCTACGGCTATTGCGCTGTTATTAATAAGGTAGTGTATATTTTGCCGGAGGTAACGCCGGCAAACTAACGTTTACTAAAGGTTTGCCGGCGGCAATCCATATCAACAGAGGGCGCTGTACTCTTTAAGATAGGGCTGAATTATAACATGTATTAAATTCCCACCGAAATTGTGTAGCACAGTTGGTGCAGTGGTTAAGCAATAGATCTAATGAGTGGGATGTCCCGAGTTCGAATCCTGACCCCCGCCACAATTTTAAAGTGTTTTTTTTCCATCCCCAAATAAATAAGAATATTCTTCTTTTATTATTTTAATATGTCTCAAACATTTTATTGCAGAGTATTACTTTTTCTTTTTCAGATTTGTGGCTCTGGAGGATTTTTTTTAAAGGGAAATTTCCGAAATAAAGTCCGAAATTATAAAATGGTCTGATTCCCATCTTGTTAATACAAAAATACAACGATAATATTGGCATGGAGCCAGACTAAAATTTGTCACCGGAAAATGTTTAAGTACAAAAAAACAGTAACTGCGCATGTTCAGTGCATATCCGGCAAACTAACGTTTACTGAAGGTTTGCCGTCTCCGGCAAAATATCCACTGCCTATTAATAACATCACGCCATCGCCACCATCATCAGATCATGGCCATGGCCGCGCCAAATAAACGTACACTGAGTGACTAATTAAACGTAATTTAGAGTAGACAAAACATGAAAATGATGATTGCATGATGAACACCTACGTACCTACGGTGCCTTGGTTATGGCAGCAACATGGAGGTAGAGTAAGTAGCGATATAGCATTAGCATGTACAGTATAGTAGCGCAGTGCATACAGGCGGCTGGCCTGAATGGTTGGTTCTATGTCTCTTGAGGGCGCTTTTCGTGTCGCGCGTCGTACTCGTACTCATTGACATAACCAAACAGGACGCTGGGATACTCTGAGTCTTAGTTATAAATACTCAATCATATTAAACACAGTACAACAACTAATATATTGGGCGGTAGCGAAGCACGTCAAGAGCCGCCGGCTTTTCCCGCCATTTATTCTTCATAACTAATATGAACTTTCACATTACAATTTAAATATAAAACAATTGTATTAATTATTTGCAACAAATAACTCGTAGCTTGTATTCTCATAAAGTTATTTTATGTTGTATCATTCTGGGAGTGTGTAATCGAAAATTACGCACACAGATTATACAAACTAAATCGGACCTAGCCAAAATTGTTTGTTATATTACACACATCGATTCCCTTACCCATAAACACAGGTCCAGAGGTTAGTTCTGTTTGTTATTACCATTTGTACAGTGTTTGTATCAACGCAACTGTTTACAACATGCACTCGAGGCCTGCAATAAGAATCACCTCCTTCAACAACCGCAAACTGTTGTTGCATACTGAGCCATTCTGAAATCTTTGTGAAAACGTCACTTTATACCGTTACTTACAATGTGTATCATTTATAAAATAAATGAACTTAGAAAATTAATATAAATTCACTTCCTCGGAGAAACGCGACGTCTAGGAAAAAAACAGAGATCAAATTTTTAAAATGCTCTGAAAACCTGTGCCCAAAAACATTCAACGCTCTCCTCCATGAAGGTGTTGGACTTCACCTGAATGTCAAATTATAAATTAATATCCAATGTTATAAACTAACGAGGTGGATCAGTGCTTTGCTAGAACTGGCTTTCTTTTATCCTTCCTCCTTATTTATACTACTCACTGATCTCATTACGTAACACCTTTTCTACTAATCACCTGGTACGCATTACATGCGTTGCCCGAATTCCAAAGACAATTATTTCCCGCTATACTTCGAACCGCGGGAAATGGATAGTCTTAGTTATACTCAATCATATTAAACACAGTACAACAACTAATATATTGGGCGGTAGCGAAGCACGTCAGAGCCGCCTAATAGACCAAAAGAACATCCCAAAGCAAGCGTTACTATGGATAAAGCATTTCATTACAGATAAAAATGCATTATATGAAATTTAAGCTATCATATTTTGACAGTTATACAAACCAAGACTTTGAGTAACTTCCAAACGCTTCTGGAGCGAATCAGCTATGTAACCATCCTTACTTTCATCCCTCTGCCATCTCCCATGTCTTCTTAGACACCTATCGCTTATTTGGTTATTGGCTGCTGTTGTAGCACCCCCGACCTGAGTGAATGTAGGCCAAGATTCATACCGGGTGCAACGGCCTTAAGCACTTTGAGGATTGTCTCTCTGGCTCTAGTATAACTTAAAGGCTTATCTTTAGAAATAAGTTTAGTGACATTCTTGGATCTGTTAGCAGGTTTAAACAAGAAATGATATGAATCAGTAGTAATACCTGTAACTGACATGTATCTCAACAACATACGGTGAGGACATGCCGAAGTAGAACCCTTGGCAATAATAACTTCGTTGCCTTGCCTAAGTTGATCTGTTTTACTTTTCTTAATATTGATGATAAGGTAATCAGGATGAATAACCACTTCATTACATCGAATTGAACTTAGTTCATCATATCGCAAAAAACCTGCAAAAGCTGTTGTAATCATACACAATGTTCTGATTTCAATTGGATCATTACTATCTACATATTTGTTGCATAGTTCGATGATTATATCAGCTGTAACTGCATCCTTTTTGATGACTTTGTGGCCAGTGCCAGTGGTCCGTTTCGCTGACTCGTGCAGATTCCGGACGAAGGCGTTGCCCGTAGGATCCGGTAAGCCATTCATGTCGTGTGCCCATTTGATTGCGTAAACTGCCGATGAGATGACGTAATGAGACGAGCCTCCGTCTAGAAGTTGTCAAGTAAACTGCTACATGAATAGGCTCTGCTGGGATCTCTTGGAAGCTGTTCTGGTGACAAAAGCTTGTCCATCGTTTGAAAGCTCCGTAGTACTTGGCTACAGTATTGTCGCTCCTGGCTGCTAGTAGATGAACACACATCCTCTCTCCTATACTCTCATCAGTAACCCCTGCTTTTCTAAAAGCATCTCCAACACTGCTTTTCAGTTGGATACCTGAATAAAAATAAATACCGGTAGTCAATCACCAATATATTCTACTTCACTTATGGATTACTTCTGTTCTTTAGTGAAATACTCTCCTATCTGTCAGATTACGTTCAAAACAAAATGTGCAAACCTATCAAAGTGAACTTCAATGGGTTTTCTGAGAAAATCCCAAAATTGCTGCAACTTTGAGTAATAACATTCTGCTGTGGCAATATTTTGCTTTCTTTGACAAAATCCTTGAACATACCATTTCCGGAAACTAATTCCGACCAGAATGGAGCTGATCTCTACTGTGGAACAATCATGGTACCACTAGCCTTTTCTTTTTGCATCTTTTTCAAAGCTCTAAGAACAAGCCTAGGTGGGGGAACAATCCAATTACAATCATCTGACCAATTCTGGCTAAATGCATCCACTCCTTCTGTTCCAGGGCACCAAAACCTGGAGTCAAATCGTTTACAATGCGTGGTTAAATTCGTTGCAAATCTGTCTATTGTATGAGGGCCCCATACTGTGTCCAAATGGTTGAAAATCTTTACATCGATTTGCCAATCATCGCTATCCTTAATTCGGCTAAGTGTATCAGCTTTGACATTATCTGTTCTTTTAATCCACTCAGGCTGAATATTAATCCCTTCCTTTTTACATGTGTCATGGATGATCAAAGCAATATGTTGCAAGTCCGGTTTCTTGCTGCCAGACTTTACGATTCTCTTCACATTTTTATTGTCAGTGAACCATCTAACCTTCTTATTTTGCAAAATTTGAACATTGCTCTTAAGAACTCTGTGTACTGCTTCAGCCTCTCTCCAACTGGAGCTTTGCTGAGCCTCATCATGGTTCCATGAACCAATCACTTCCGTTCCTTCAGCCAAGGCTCCCGCACACAGGGAAACATACCCGCCGTATCCGTCTCCGGATGCGTCACTAAATGCTGCAATTTCATACTCATCTTTGTACTCTACGTTAAACCCTTCATCATTCAGGTTCTTGACTTCATTATTCCAAAATTTGATTTCTTTGTATGCCTCATCATCTATCAGAACAGGTGCATTCCAACTGGCTCTAGTATCTATGCATCGATATAAAGCTCTGGTCTTTAATCTTGCAATTTTACCAACTGCATGTATCAAAGATATTATCTGGCCAACAACAGAGGCCACAAATCTGGCTGCGACCAGACTACTCTTACTCATATCTATTTGTTTAATCAGGGAAACAAGAGCAGTTCCCACTCTTTCTATTCGTGTGTCAGTTGCATGCAACATGCCTGTGGACATAGACCACTTGAACCCCAACCACTGTGCAACCTGCGAAGGTTCCCAAACACACTTGTCATGAGCTATCAAAAAACCTAGATTTTGGAGTGATGTTTGAATTTCTTTGCTTGAATTTGCTGCATCTTTAAAGTTACTGCAACCGCAAAGGCCGTCGTCTAAAAACATGACGACTTTGTGACCTTTTGACCTCCACCAGGAAATGACTACTTTCATCATCTTGGTGAAAATGAATGGTGCGGTGGCTAATCCAAAGGGCAAAACATTGAATTGGTAAAAACACGTTTTGTCAGCGTTGTTCCAAGAAAAACCCAGATATGTCTTGTGACTAGGGAATATTTCAATATGGTGGTAGGCGGATTTGAGGTCAAATGTGAATAGGAAATCTCCTTGTTGAAACATCTGTTTAGCTACTGAAACGTCTTCATATTTAAACTTGAACTGTGCAAGATGAGGAATCAAATCCCTGCAATCCAAAACTAATCTCGCCTTATTCTTCAAAGGATTGACACAAGTTGGTTTTTGATCAAGCTCCGAAATACAACCTTTGTCCTTGAGCTTTTTGATTTCGTCTGCAACAAACGAACTGTTATCCAATGCTGACCGGTTGTTTTTCAAATGAAATGCATCTGGAAGCGTTTTGAAAGGAATAATATACCCATTCTTTATAACTGATCTGATGTGAGCATTAACACTGGCTTTTTCCCAATGATTCAGTGAATTTCTTAATCGACCAATCGTTGAAACTTGTGCATTGTGCTCGCCACTTTTATCATCGGCTAAGTCTTGCCTGAAAACCTTATGATCACCAGAGGTTTTACATTCAGAGAAAACCAAATGATCACTTATCTTATCGGCGGCCTTTGCCGGCTGTCTCGTCTTGAAGCACTCATGTCTCCAGTGGCCTGGCTGTCCGCAGCTGAAGCACACTCCTGGCTTGCTGTACGATGCCGTGCTGCTGGTACTTGCACGACGAGCAGGTGGGACGACTGGATCAGCACGTGCCGAGGTAGGCCATGATGAGAATCGGCTTGTTTTCTTGACTCTTTTGGCTTGTTCAAGCTTCAGTTTCTTGGATGCTCTGGATTCGGCACGATTTATACGCTTTTCGTCATCCGAATCTGATGCAAGCGGATTGGTTTCGTATTCGGTGACAACTCGCCACCCGGATTCGGAAGCATCCGCCATCTTAATCAATTTTTGACGGTGACTTAAAAGTTCAATACTTTCAGTGACATCCTTGGATGCTTGAGGTAAATCCCTCATGCTGTCCAGGTTAGACTTGGCATCTTTCAGCTTGGTGGCAACCTTTGCGTTAAACTTGTATTGATCTTCGCAGCTTTTGCGTTTGAATCTGTAACTATCATTACTTAGAATGTTGTGTTCGATTTTTGACAACTGAGTGTCCGAGATCTGTCTCTGCGTGTCGCTTTCTTTGCTCTCAAAGCTTGCAAATTTGGTAGATATCAAGCCATCAATCTTGTCTAATAGGGCTGCCTGCGATCCTGCAACTGCGTGTTTAACACGGTCATCGATAAAGGCTGCTTGCGCTTGTGGATCCATGGCGGAAAAAGAAACTAACGAGGTGGATCTTGTGAAGTGCTTTGCTAGAACTGGCTTTCTTTTATCCTTCCTCCTTATTTATACTACTCACTGATCTCATTACGTAACACCTTTTCTACTAATCACCTGGTACGCATTACATGCGTTGCCCGAATTCCAAAGACAATTATTTCCCGCTATACTTCGAACCGCGGGAAATGGATATGAGCTTCACAGAATCTTGTGAAGAAAGTGGCCTGTGACCTATGTATAAAGCATCTGGCTGCAGCTGTTCAAGACCGCAGTTAGACAATGTGCGCAAATGCTATCCGAAAATTCTCATAGAATTGCGCGCATTTCATACCGGATGTGATTTCTGTTTCATTGCGTACCATGTAGACACAATTTTGAGCGTCGCATAATGCAATCCGACCGTTCGTGATTCAAAACGGAGCCTGAGCGAGTGATGGGAATTGTAAATTTACAACACAGATAAGTTTTACAAAATGTCCTACATTATTACGCTTTTCAACAAAAAAAAAACATCTCTAATCTGGAATAAAAGAGTAATGAATCAGTCTTAACGGCCGTTTCAAACCTTGCAGAGTCATGACCTTGATGACGCGCAGGTCACTGCTCGCGCAAAATCCAACCAATCAGAGCGTAAATTCATCAGAGTATCCCAGCGTCCTGTTTGCAGGGCGGGGGTAAGAGTAGCCTTTCACCAACGCCATCGTGGCTTAACTTGCCCGCATTCAAAGCGGCGAACGCGAAGCGACTGGTATGGAGACCACACATGCGAGTGGCGAAGCTTTGCCACTCGTGCGTGCTGACTTAATCTTTGCTCCTGTCGCTTCGGGTCTTCGCAACTCCGCCGCTTTAAGCCACGAAGGCCTGGGCAAAAGGCTAGGGTACGAGCGAAATAAAGAACCTACTCCACTACTGGTTGCAGACCGGTAAATAAACTTCCATAGACCCCAATGGTAAATGCTCACACTTTCGGGAAAAATACTCACAACTCTCCAAGTTGTTCGAGATACACATCAACTTAAAGCTTATTTCATCATCTTTCATTTTCTTTTCAATTTTTGGGGGTTAACTAATGACTTTTAGGAGAAATTTCCATCCGAAGATGATCATCCCTGAAAATAGTCCTGAAGCCCATCGCCATGTTGAAAAACGATGCCTACACTCCATTGCAAAATAGAGCGCTTTTATATAAAGGGCCCCAATTTCATCCAAATTGAACGGAACTACAAGCTTACAGTCCTGTGCACGGCTTCCAACCATTTTTTTTCTACATATCCTCAAGTTCATGGCCCACAGCATGCTTAAATACTGAAGATTTTGAGGGCATGTAAATCGTGATTTGGCCGGCGCAGGCAATTTCGGACCGATTTACTGGTCTGCAACCTATAAAGAAGCGAAGTTTAAAAAAAAATTCCCCCAAACCATTTGTGCGGCACGAGGAAGGATGGATGACTCATATTAACAAAAAAACGCGAGAAACAAATCTCTGACTGCGATTTCTAGCCTGAAAACAAGCCACCTGTTTGCGGCTAACTTGCTGTAGGGCGCCCCCAACGGGAGTTAATTGAGTTTTTGCTCCTACCTACACCAACTTACCCCCCCCCCCCTTTGTTCGCTCGAAATTGCTGTGATCAGACGACGGTCTATCAGACGACGGTTTATCGGCCCCATTCAGATTTTGGGCGCATTTGTTGCGGAACCGCCATTGGTGACCCCTTTTGAAACCGTGCCCCCCCCCCAGGTCCCGCCCCCCCCCCGAAAAAAACACTGTCGTGGAATATAACGCGCAAGCGCCCTCATTTGACAACGAACGATGGAAGAAGCCATTTTGATATTAAAAAAGAAGCGAGGTTTAAAAAAATTCCCCCAAACAATTTGTGCGGCACGAGGAAGGATGGATGACTCATATTTCATAAAAAAAAAATTGCGAGGACAAAAATCTCTGACTGCGATTTCTGGCCTGAAAACAAGCCACCTGGGCCAAGTTCGCGCAAGGACTATAGTTGACCAATGGTTAACTAACGTTTGCCCGAACTCTGTCTAGTCAACGGTGGTTGACCACGCTAGTCGTCTATTTGGAACCAGCCTCACTGGGGTTGGTTGCTTCGCTGGTAACCAATAGCCGCGCGCATTCATAACGCTAGCAGAGAGCCAGGATCCAGAAGTTTTGCAATGACATTTTGACTAGCGTTTGACTAGAGACGTTGCAGGCGTAAGATACGTCACAAATTAACCACTAGTCGACTAATGGTCCTTGCCCGAACTTGGCCCTGTTTGCGGCTAACTTGCTGTAGGGCGCCCCCAACGGGAGTTAATTGAGTTTTTGCTCCTACCAACCCCAAATTACTCCCCCCCCCCCTTGTTCGCTCGAAATTGCTGTGATCAAACGACGGTCTATCGGTCCCATTCAGATTTTGGGCGCATTTGTTGCGGAACCGCCATTGGTGCCCCCTTTTGAAACGCTGCATCCCCCCCCCCAGGTCCCGCCCCCCCCCGACAAAAAAAAACACTGTTGTGGAATATATAAACCATGAATATAACGCGGAAGCGCCCTCATTTGACAACGAACGATGGAAGAAGCCATTTTGAATAAACTTCCATAGACCCCAATGGTAAGTGCTCACAATTCAGAAATTCGGGACAAATACTCACAACTCTCCAAGTTGTTCGAGATACACATCAAATTAAAGCTTATTTCATCATCTTTCATTTTCTTTTCAATTTTGGGAGGGTTAACTGATGACTTTTAGGAGAAATTTCCATCCGAAGATGATCACCCCTGAAAATAGTCCTGAAGCCCATCGCCATGTTGAAAAATGATGCCTACACTCCATTGCAAAATAGAGCGCTTTAAGGGCCCCGCAGTTTCATCCAAATTGAACGGAACTACAAGCTCACAGTCCTGTGCACGGCTTCCACCCATATTTTTTTTTACAAACCCTCAAGTTCATGGCCCACAGCATGCTTAAAAACTGAAGATTTTGAGGGCATGCAAATCGTGATTTGGCCGGCGCAGGCAATTTCGGACCGATTTACTGGTCTGCAACCATATAGTCGAGTCGGACCAATATCGCGTCTTTAAGTGGCGATTTTTATCCAGTTCACCAGGCATTCAGGACTTTCTGCCGAGTTGTATAAAAAAGGTCGATTAAAAAATGTTGTGTCTCTCGGGATTTTCACGTTTTCCAAAACTTGCAAATTTTCCCGGAGCGTGCCAGACTGCGTGATCCAGAAGCAGGATGGGCGGAGATCAAGCGACTTTGCCTTGAGACTGTAATTACGATCATCACAATGTCTCTAGTAGCAAATTCACATGTTGTTTACATCTCGGTCCTGATTACATTACAGATCGAAAACATCTATAAACAATACGGATCACTTCAGTTACTACTTTATGGCAACATAGTTTAGGGTGGATATTAAATTACGCGCCGATAATTGGATCCATTATTACTTACGGCTATTAGTACCATTAGCTCAACAGGCCTCGGGATGTGTGGCGTGCCCGTACGTCATCGGGTTACGTCTCGATAGTCCGACGTCCCAGTACAGTAGGTACGTTTCTTAATTCCCGAACGAAAACCTAAAATGACCCTAAGGCTACGTTCAGCGCTGTAACCGTGGATCTGATTGGTTATGCCGGAGTATGCCACCATGGGCAGCACCAACCTCGTCCCCAGGGTGTCGAGCAGTACGCGCCCACCACTACCTGCTCTCTCACCCTGGTATTGGATCATTTGCATGTGCAAGATTTTTGCAGACGTATGCAAATGAGGAACAGTCTGGTGCCTGGATATGCGTTACACATTAGCGTTTGTTTTTGTATGCGGTGTCTGGGGTAAAAACAGAGTCGATTCGTAGCAGCGCGAGCACGGCGTGAGTTACGAAAACACGATTTTTGAAATCAAACTGTTACGATCTTATCAAGACAACATGCAGTATCATATTTCATATTAATATGAGCAAATTGGAAAGGAAATTAGTATTTTCGAGAAGGCGTGGACGAATGATCGCGAAAACACGTACTGCACGTTGTGAATATGTAGCACCAAGTACACGATAAAAATCCATTACTAGCCAATTGCGGTATCCAATCAGGATACAGGAAGAACGTTTCCTATCCAGGGTTTACTATTGGAAACGCGGTTGGAAATAAAGTAAGCACTGGGGACGAGGTTGGGGCAGCACTGATCTGGGGACGTAGGACGAAAGCAGCGAACCTAACGCTTGCGGCCTCCCTGTGATTGGCTGTGACTATGCACCGTATAAGCCATTAACATGATAATGATCCCAGTTCACTGAGCGACTCGTGATTGACGTGCGTGCCTTTTGGCTGAGACGTGATGGTATGGTTGACCAGACATTGTTTCTACATGGCATACATTGATTTTCCACGTGATGGCTGGGAGCTTAGGCAGCAGCGTATCCAGCTTTTGATGTTGGGGGGGGGGGGGCAACTGCACATCCGCGCCGAAATGTAGACATGTTTTTTTTCTCCCAACACTTGCCCTGACACTGACCATTGGTCATTTTTATTGGGGGTAAATTTTTTTGAAAAGGGCACTTGCACATCCGTTGTGAAATGTAGACAGGTTTTTTTCTCCGGACACTTGGCCTCCGTCAAATCAAAAAGCGTGGAGGAGGGCGGGGGGCTGGTCCCATCTGTCGATGGGGGCACTGTTCAAAACCGACAATTATGCACACAAAGGGCCAATATATGGTGCTTTTCAGGGCGATACAATGCGAAATTCTGAAAAAGGCATCCAAAACGGCAGATGCCACAAAAAAAGGGAACCACTTTTTGTTTAAAAAGGGCACTTGTTCAGAAAAAAGGGCACTTCGCAAAAAGGGCACTCTTTACAAATCAAAACTAATAAACCACGCGGGGTGATATTCAGTACCAAAAGGGGTGGTCCTCAGAGGATGTTTGATGTTTAGGCCTAAACTAAATTACAACCGTCGTTTTGTTGTTTATCGTTGGAACACGCTTTTAAATACGATACTAAGCTTAATTATATTGAGAAACAGGCCATATCATGTCTTCGTCATGCTAGCTTGAGCTATGTCATGACGTAAACAAACTGTCCTAAATTCCCCCATTTACAACCCTTCCAAATACGAGTATGGCAGGTGCAGATCCAGGGGGTGCCGATATACCCCCCCCCCTGCGAAAAATGCTGGATCCACCCCTGTATGGGTATTGTTTTTTTGTGGCCCTTGTTGATGTAAGGTGTTGCACACAAACATGATGGTATGGTTTGTAAAATGTTCAAGTCCACCCATACTCGTATTTTTGTCCGAGTAGTCGGTGGTCGGCGTTTCGTTGTGATTGACATTAATTATGCATTTTGTGCTATAACTCATACCTGGATTATTTCAAATACGTTGTATGGCCTGTGTATCAACATAATGAAGCTAAGTATTCCAAACAGCTGCGTCTTAAAATACAAATTTACCTTAAAACCACTACTTTTGGAAGTTGTGTTTTTTTAATTGCCCCCCTCCTACGGTTTTCGGGTGGGGTGATCCTGTGTGCTCTACGTATTACATAATGATCATGCATCTATCAAGCCAAATACCAATGTAAGATATCAAAACTGTCATCGGTAAACATGCGTTTTTAATATTTTTTTCCCTTTGAAAGGTATATTCCAAAATTTGGTTATTTTTGAATGGTGTATTCTATTTTCATGTTTGTTTTGGTTGATTGACGTTTTACATAATTATAGCACATTATCTGCGTAGAGGGTTCAATACCTGAACGAAATGCTGCGCTTTTCAAATGCGGTAAACCAACAGGTGCGAACGAAACTATCATTGCTTTAACGCTGTGAGATATTTCTATAGAATTAGGGTGGAGCGGTGGGCCTTCCTTCTATTGTCTGTGTTGTGACACTGTGCCCCGGCCAATGAATTGAAAAGGCCGTGGCGTAAGTTATTCATTCAAGGTATTAGGCTCTTTATAATGTGCCCGCCTCCTATTCATAACCCGAACGTAAAAGGAACTTATAGCTATGCCACGTGACAGGGAATAGGGCAATCACTGAGAAGATAACAAACGTGCATGGACGTACATGCTACGTCCTTAGGGGCAATTAAGAAACGTACCTATTGGTCCGACGTCCCATTGGTCCGACACACGTCATCGTGCCCGACACAAGTAGTGAAGCTGCAGTCGAAATCAGATGATGATGATGAAAGTTGAACGCCAACGGGTTCCTTTGAGCTGTTTTGAGCTCAACTGCAATATGTTTATCAACATCAGTGGCGTAAAAGTGTGCCCGAGAATGGGGGCGTGGGGGGAACAGGGGATGATCAAAATCCAAAACATTCCCGGACGACCGTGGAAATTCGAAAAGTGTGGGGCCGGGGAGGGGGGGGGGGGTTGGACAACATACTACAATACTACACTCGGGAGTGCTGTTGATGATACACGTACATGTACATGTACATCTTTATGTAGGCCTATACAGGCGCATGATCAAAACGCCGCATTTTATGCTTTAATGTTTAATTTTTGTGACTCCTTTTTCAGTGCTATTGAATGCATTTTGGTTGGAAAGTTTGCAAACTACCTCGTAATCCGTATTGTTCGTTTCTCATCATGAAAACGAGGGGTCTAATTCAATAGCCCAACCCCGGTCAAAAAGTGTGTGTGTGGGGGAGGGGGGGGTTAATATTTACGCCCCTGTTTATCTGGTGTATCAACGTCGATCAGATATAGAGAGCATTAAAGTTGGTTCTTCTGGGGTGTGGCATCTTGTTAAGTAGATTTAAAATTGAATTGAACATTTTCTAGCATTACATTAGTTATGAGCTTTCCAATGAGACATCGCACGACACCTAACCAAAAAAACGGCCGAAGACAACTTTGAACAATTTATTAGCTGTTTCGGTGACACACCGAAACAGCTCTTGTTTTCGTTAAGATTTTTTTTTTTATTTTTTTTTTTTTTTTTTTTCTCTTTTAAAAATTTTTTTTCCATAGGTTTAACACACGTTTCTTCCACCAATCCACTTTGCCACTTTTTTAAATCCGATTGATTTCAGACTTGGTACATACTTAGACCACCACCCACAGATGGTCCTAGAAGAAATTTGTGATCGTGACGTCATCAGGTGTCAGGTTACGTCACATTAAAGATGTATTTTTGCCCATATGTTTTGTACACGTTTTAAAACACTCCAGTTTGACATCTTCGTAAATCTGATCAACTTTAAACTTAATTCATACTTAGACCACCACCGACAGATGATCCTAGACGAAATTCGTGATCGTGACGTCATCAAGAGTCAGGTTACGTCACATTAAAGATGCATTTTGCCCCATAGGGTTTGTACACGTTTTAAAACGCTCCATTTTGGCACTTTCGTAAATCCGATCGACGTTACACTTGGTACACACTTAAACCACCACCCACAGATGGTCCTTGAAGAAATTCGTGACCGTGACGTCATCAGGTGTCGGGTTACGTCACATTAAAGATGCATTTTTCCCCATATGTTTTGTACACGTTTTTAAACACTCCACTTTGGCCTCTTCGTAAATCCGATCGACCTCAGACTTGATACATACCTAGACCACCACCCACAGATGGTTCTAGAAGAAATTTGTGATCCTGACGTCATCTGGTGCTGGGTTACGTTACATTAAAGATGCATTTTCCCCATAGGGTTTCTACACGTTATAAAACACTCCACTTTGGCACTTTTGTAAATCCGATCGATGTCAGAATTAGTACACACTTAGACTACCACCCACAGACGGTCCTAGAAGAAATTTGGGATCGTGACGTCATCAGGTGTTGGGTTACGTCACATTAAAGATGGATTTTTCCCCATAGGGTTTCTACACGTTATAAAACACTCCACTTTGGCACTTTTGTAAATCCGATCGACGTTAGACTTGGTACACACTTAGACTACCACCTACAGATGGTCCTAGAAGAATTTCGTGATTGTGACATCATCAGGTGTAAGGTTACTTCACATTAAAGATGCATTTTTCCCCATAGGGTTTGTACACGTTTTTCTTCAAATCATACTTTGGCACTATATGTCTGATTGACTTTTCACTTGGCAGATGACATTCGAAATGACTTCATCAAGTGTTCATCACGTGCACAGAGTATTTCAAATATCCGAAACAGCTTGTGTTTGTCCACAAACACATTTCTAGTTTAAATTGAACTTCTGAATTAAGAGTGAGACTTTCCTAATTTGTTCTGAATAGTGTGGGCAATTTCTGAACTAGAGCGCTCCATTTAAAATAACCTTTTTAAAACTATATATAAAGGCCTGAAAAGGCAAACAAGCACATTTATTTGTTAAAGAGCATTATATTCCTTTCAATTTCGTTTGGAAAAGAAAATCGAACGTTGGAAAAGAAAATCGAACGTTGGAAAAGGCATGTATATACCAACTTTAACATGATTTTCTCCCCCGTTTTTTAGTTAATGATTTATAAATCAACGAAAATCTCGTTTAAAAAAATATTGTTGTAATGCCTGATGACGTCACAATGACGTCAGGAAATATGTACCACTCTGTGTGAGGATGTTCAGTCCAACTTTTAAGTTTATGATATGAACCGTTTTGAAGACAAGTTGAGAAGAATAATACCACATTTCTAAATCATCCCCCCTTACTTGAAAATATTAGATTAACAGCCCGACAGCCCGATTACCCAACACAAGTGTTAAAAATGTTAAGCGCCCCAAAATGTTCCTAAAATACTAGCAAATTCATATTAATTCCAAACTTGGGTTAATTTGAGCTGTTTTGAAGTGAAACAGCTAAAAATGTAATCCGCCCGGGCGAAATAGTAATCCGTCCGGGCGAAATAGTGGACCAGAAATGTTGTGTCCTAAATACGCTTTCGTAAAATCGTGAACTGAACGGGAACAAATCATGTTAAAAAGTGTATATATACGTGCTTTTCCAAAGTTCGGTTTTCTTTTCCTAACGAAATTTAAAGGAATATAATTTTCTCTGAGAAATAAATTTGCTTGTTTACCTTTTTAGGCCTTTATATACCGTTTTTTTAAAAGTGTTTTTTAAACGGTGCACTCCAATTCAGGAATTTTGCAGACTATTCAGAACGAACTACTATAGGAGCGTCCCACTCTTAATTCAAAAGTTCAATTTAATTGATTACTTGTCGTGTGCCGATTTTGATGTGTTGCGAAGTCTCATTGGAAAGCGCATAACTAATGCTGTAATGCAGTGCTAGAAAATTATCAATTCACTTTGAAAATATATTTTATTACAAGGTACGTCACCCCAGAAGTACCAACCTGAATGCTCTCTTATCTGATCGACCAGACATTGATAAATACGGGCGTACATATTATGTCCCCTCCCACCTTTTGAGCTGGGGATGGGCTTTTGAATAATCTCCCACTTTTTCATGATGAAAAAAGGAAAAAATTCGAATTGTATACGAGGTATTTTATAAACTTCCCAACAACCAAAATGCATTTATCAGCACTGAATATGGAGTTAGAAGAAATATACAATAAAGCATAAAATGCGACGTTTTGATGGCCCCACACTTTTCGAATTTCCTTCGCCGGGAATTGTTGGATTCTGATCATTCCCCAGTCCCCTGCACAGATTTCCGACACTGTTGATAAACATATCGCACACTCTAAAAAAACATAAGTCAGATTTGACTAGAAACCAGATAAATTTGACTAGCCATTCAGGGTCAGCTGGGTGCAACTGAAAATCAGTCAACCTGACTAGATTTTTCCAGTCAGTATGATTGACTATGGGAAAAAAGTTATGCAAATAGCTGAAATTTGAGTCGAACCCAACTACTTTTTCTAGTTGTAGTATGAAACTTTGTATGTTTAACTAAATTCCTAATCAATTTTCAATAACTAGGAAAACCAGTCAATATTTTGACTAAGTTGTTTTTAGAGTGCATTTGAGCTCAAAACAGCTCAAATGAACTCGTTGACGTTCAGCTTTCAGCTAATATTACTACCCGATATTAAATGAATAATGGACCCATAATGTTATACAGGCCTACTAACAATCGGCGCGTAATTCAACATCCACCCTGAAAGTTTGTCCCACATGTAATAACTTAAGTGACCCGTAATGTTTATATGTGTTTTCGATCTGCTATGTAAAGTAATCAGAAGGACCTACCAAGATGTAGTAAGTATGACTTTCTACTATTTACGGACGAAATATGAATGTGCTTGTTTTGTTTTATGATCATTTGGGAAACTAAATATTTCTATATAGAGACTTTTGTTGGGTGATCTGGCTATTAATATCAATTTCGGAGGATGTGTACAACGTTTTCTCCGCGACCAACACGGTTCATACTTAAATCTTGGACTGAACATCAATCCTGAGTCAGGTTTTTCCGTACAGATATTACCGTGACGTCATCAGGTATTTAATACTTTACCACTGATTTTCTTCATAACGTTCGCTCATTTATAAGTTATGAATTGGATGAAAAATCATAATGCTTTGTTATCTGAAAGACTATGGAATCATATTATACATTCTCAATGCAAATTCACTTGACCTCTCCTTTCTGTGGGTAGGCACCGGAACGTCAAACTTAATCTCAAAATACAAACACGATCCTTAAAATAGGTCGAATATGAAACCTGGCATATACCCTTGTCGAAATGATGTGTGGAAATTGTGTGACGTCATCAAGACGTTACCGGGTATTAAATTGCAAGCGATTTAATGTTAGAAAGTGAAAACAGTCTGAACCCAGTTGCAATGTACCGCGTCGGCCTACATTTGTTATTTTTGTGCCTTGTGCAACTGTTTGATTCGAGAGCAGAAGCTGCTTGACACTTACATCAGTTTTACCGAAAATGCATTGAGAAATAATTATGAAGTATAATTAAACTATTTTTTTTAACATTAATTATTCACAACTGATCCGGAGAAATGGGTGCCTGATTGCAGTGCTCGAGTATAGCAAAAACAAACGCAGAATTTCGAGTTCCATTTTACTTTTTTTGTGGAAACTGATTCTCCAATTAAGTTTCCTTTTCAAATTGACACCACATAATTTCCAAGTTGAAAATTCGTATAGGCGTAGCAAAGGGGGGGGGGGGGCGGCCTCCGGGGGAAGGTGGCCCCCTGCTGTTAAAAAAAGCCTAAACTTGTAAAGACATTTTACCAAAACCCGACGCAGTAATTACGAGTATGAAATACGAGTATGTGTATACATGTACATGTATGTGTATTTGGTTGTCCAAAATTCATGTAATGCCTTTTTCTCTCAAAAGTCTTAAAAACTTTTGCTCAAATAATTCAGGGGAAAAGGGGTGAGGAATCGCCTCACATCCGTTTCCTATCTTCTGATCGGTCCATTGCATGCATATCTAATGCCTTGTTCTCCACAACACGAACCCATAGGCTTTTATGTCTTGTGAGAAACGTTTCATTGCCTGGCTACGCCCGTAAAACGGTCCATGGATTGGACGGAGATTCTGGCATGCGCTAGCTTGATGACGTGACGATGGAGGCGGAGTCACTTGGAACTGTCAGGTTTTGTGTGTGTGTAGGTATACTACTAGAATGGCTATAGTTGCGTTCGAGAATTGATCTGCTCAGTTTCTGTATCAGAAAAGCAGATGTCCACCACTGAACCACCGTTACTAAACGTTTAATCTGCTTTTCTGGTAGCAGACAAGTAGATGTCCCTTTTTGAACGGCCAGTGAAGAGCAAAAAGTAAAACCTGCTTTACTGGTCGCAGAAAAACAGTAGGAAAAAAAATGCAATTTGGCAAAACGTTTGATCTGCTTTTCTGGTAGCAGAAAAGCCGAAAAGTAGAAAATGCATTTAAACAAAACGTTCGATCTGCCTTTGCTTTTATGTTAGCAGAAAAGCAGATTTCCACTTTTAAACCTCCATAATTGGGGGTCTGTCATACTTTAAAAAACGACGGGATCAAGAACTGCGACCGTGACAGCGCGCGAGAACGAAACTTATTGCTGTTATGTTGTATATAATACAGGAAAATGCACCCAGACCTCATGATAGCATGCAGGACGCACGGCGGACAAGCCTTCGGCATGGGCGTCAATCGGGGCCCGAGAGGCATGTCCTTAAACATAGGACATTTCTTAACGTAAGGGGGTATCATTTGTTTGTCCCATCCACTTTTTTCGTCCCCGAATAAATCTTTGAGTTTAGAGTTCTCAGGATAGATGATTAAGTGACTCCAAACTCGATGTTCGAATGATGATCTTTTGCTAGGTTCAGTGGCCCCGGAAGCGGGCCCCGGACCCATGCCATTCGGCTTTGCGCCACGCGCTCGCATTATACAGCACCCCCCTCCTCTTTGGCCTTCACCATTTGCTGCTTGTTACATTTCACTCCCACCCTTTTGGACAATCCTGGTTCCGCCCCTGGTTGGGGTTTGTATAGGCCGGTCGGACTTGGCACCCCATTTCAAAACTGCCTGGCTACGCCTGTGAAAAGTCGTATGACTTTTATTGCGAGAACATGCACATTATAAAGTGTTTATAATTTGAGGGTAAAAAATTGTACTTGCCCAAGTCTTAAAAGGGATTTCTTCTGATTTGCCTCTTGAACAGAGCATTAGGCCCTTTGTGTAACATACTGAAGAGAATACATGCAACTTTTAAGTTTCTTGCCAAAAACTGTCCGATTCCTCTTGCCATATATTGTCCGATTTTTCCTGCTAAAAAGTATTGTCCGATTTTTCTTGCCAAATACTGTCCGATTATGATATAATTTCATTTCTTGCTAAATGCGGTATCGTATAGAATAAGGATACAGGAAGCAAGTTCCCATCCCAGGGCTTATACTATTGCCTGATTGTCAATTGACACAGACATGGCAATTAAAAATAGATTCAACTTGAAATTCAGGTTTAAAAAAAGCAATTATTTTTTACAGTATTCCTGGTCTCAATCCAGAAGTTCCACTGATTATTTTCTGTAGCAGCTAGCTATAATAAATCAGGAATAGCAGAAAGGGGGGGATTCCCTAAAAACTCCTTTTGACCAATGGACCATGGCGAAGAGCGGAAGAGCCATGGTCTATGTGAGCAGATTCCCTGATAGGCAAGACAACCGCCTCTTGACCTCTAGATTTTGACCAATCAGCGGACGCTTTCTATATCGGGTCTTCGGTCAATCACCCGTTGCGCTTCATAGACAATGGATAAAAAAAACTGTGTCACGCGCTCTGTATCATGTTACGCGATATGCACCCGGCTGTTGTATTACAAACACTGCATTTGAATTGACCAATCGAACCATTTAGTCCTGATTTGGGAATTAAATGACGTCACGATTTAGTAATGTCTACTCCGATGGCTGGCGCGCGGCTCGCATAATCTGCATGTCTAGACAAATCAGACGTTATACAGGAGACCTGCTCCGTGGGTAACAGGTGATACTCAGACTAGTTGGTGTTGGGGTCCTTTTTTTTTTCAACAAACAAAAAAGTAGTTTGTTTAATTGATGCTGTAGTGAATGTATCCCTTTCTGTAAGTAGTTGGAGTATAAAATAAAATAAAATAACAATGTTAACGTGCACCCCAAGCGTCAATTGAGGTCCACCCCCCCCCTCCACCATTTGTATTTTCAAAGGCCGGTCACACACACTTTTGAACTGTTCCACTGCTGCTGAATTGTCTTAAATGTAAAACAAAATAGTTCCTACAAAGAAAGCAGATTTTTAAATACGTTTTCAAATAATAGTTTAATTATTATTATCCCATAATTTTTACTTGGTAAACTGACAGGATGAAAAAACTGAACCGAGTCACATTTAAAGAATATTCATAAATACCTGAGACAGTTTACCCATTCCTATTTTTCCCGGTGTCACATGAATTTGGACTTCTACAAAATCTGGTCCTGTTTACCCCTTTATTCTGCATGCGCAATGTACTACCAATGAGTCGATATTTCACCGAGTCCTCAATTCACACAACATTAATTAACACCAACACCAACACCCGCACTGTCACCCTCTGCTGCTCTGAACCACATCTCGCAGTACGAACCACGCACGTGTCATTTTTAGTACTATGAAGGCACACACATGTACCATAAACATAGCTCAGGGTGTTTCACAAAGCGTGAAGTAAAATTGTTAAATAAAATCGTTGGAAATTAATAATTTTTTATTTGTTTTGACTGTTTGACCAAAAGGTATATGAAGGGGAATAAATATGTGCTTGGCCAATATAAAAGCCATAGTCCACCATTTGTAATTTGTGCATTTTGTTCGTTTGAAGCAACAAAAGTGCTCAAAATCTAAAGAAGGGTACTAAACAACTAACCTAATGAAGTTTCAGCTCAGCTTCAGCTGTATATTCCGAGAAAAACAACATTCTAGGATCTCAATTTCAAATCAAAAGTTGCTGAATCATGTTTTGAATTGGGCCTGAATTCAGCGTCCGAGACAAGTTCTCGCTGAGCTGATTGCAGCTACGGGATGTTGCGCACTGATCCGACGAATTATAGCAACCGTGCGCGCGTGTGCGTTGTGCCAATGCTTGCGCGCGCTTCGCCGAATAACAAACCGAATTACTAATTTAAATTTTCCTACGGTGCGTCTTATAAAGAAGCACCGTTGGAAAGGCATTCTTTCGTTGATTACTTCAAAATGACAGCTTGCCAGAAAGAATAATTTCACAGGGAGTTTAGTCCCCTTACTATCTTTCAACCAAGTATGTTTTTCAACAATAATGACGCCAGCCACTTTTCGGATAGCTGCAAATGATGGACTATAGCTTCGTCAGCCTGGGTCATTATCGGCATCCAGGTCCCTATAGTCCGGTTTTAAACGTACTTGTTTAAGCCAGCAAAGCACATATTTATTCCCTTTTGAAAAACGGAATTAATAATAAGGTCGTTATTGAGCTTCAAAGGGATCCAATCAAAATCTTCCCCCAATCTACAACTTCCAATGACTTGGTATGGGAAGCACTTCCTTACTTACCCTTTCTTTAATATCCTGATGAAATCAGGCCATTGGGTTTTGGGAGAACACTTTTGGGAGTGATCTTTCGGTGCACTTATATATATGCCAAGTTAAATTTTTTTCACATCGGCTGATTAACTTGACATTTCAAGATTAACTTTTCAATCCAAGATCCTAAAGACACGTACAAGTAAAAATTAATATTTTCAAAACGATAACGATTTTTTTCTTCACAAGAACAATTCAAAACGTGTAACAGTAGACGTAGGTAGCCACAATTATCAATCATGTTACCTGTAAGTCATTACCCATCCAACTAAATGATCCTATTAGTGACAACAAATACTGTACTTTTAACTTACAGACCCTTACACAAAATCATGATAAAATGGAAGTTAATACTAAGAATGGCCAATGCTTCCATCAACCAATATGCCTGTCCTCCAGAATACCGCACTAACTGAATGAACAAAATCACAAGGAATAAGTTGACACTAAAGCTATGACAAAAACTATTATATTAAGCACACACAAAAAAGAACCTTCAGACCCATTTTGTGATCAAATGCAGATTTCACATACAAGTGTAGGTGACAAAACAGTGTGTAACTTACAGCATGCATAGTTTTTCAGCAAGAAATTTGCTGCTAGTATTAAATAATATACTTCTTATCTTTTTCATGCAACCTGGCCCAGCATTTCTGATGGCTGTTTGTGTACAATTTAACATTGGTCACAAAACATTTGAGAACACAAATTTCAAATTAATTTTGTGTGAATTTGTTTATGGAATTGGGCAACAATTCTCCAAATTCTGTTGTGGGTAAAATCAAATTTCATTTCCCTCAACACTGTGAAGTTCTTGTATCACCTTCAACAAGTTGGTCAATGATGATCATGATTAATCAGTAAAATCGTGAAATGTTCAAGAACTGCTTCATAACTGAAATGTTACACAATGAAAAGTTAGAGTATGTAACAAAATTAATGTGGTGCAAGTAGAGTTATTGCATACAGATTCTTGAAATCCACTGCTAGTCACATTTTATCCTTGACAGCAGACAGAAGAATGCATCTACATGTACACATGCTTTAGGAAAACAACTGGGGGAGTAGATCCTTTAAAATAAATACAAAAATGAACCCCAAATGTCTTGCTTTTTATCACATCTATCAAGCGGTATCTGAAAGGGCGATTCTCCTTCACAATTTATGAAGAACTGCAAATGCGATTCTGTGACAAATTCTAGCTAAGAATTTGGAATTGACCCCACTTCACTAAATGTTCTTTGCAGTTCATGTCTAGCTGTTCCTTTTAAGTCTATGCTGTTGGGGTCTCTGTCATTTCCCACAATACATATTTTCAGAGAAACACCCAGCTTATAGTCTATACAAAACAAAATTCAGTCAATTGTCCAACTTGACAAAATAATGTTCCTAGGGCCACATAAAAAAAGCTGAGCGTCCTTTAAAAAAAAAAACATCTTGGGGTGGGCATCCGCTTTTTTATTTATTTTTTGTTATTCTATTGAGTTTTGTTAACATGTCTCAGAACGCTGCATAGAAGCCCAAAATCATGATCCAACTCGATATTGCACGCAAAACAGTCCATCACGTCTTGTTGTAGAGCCCTTACAGGCTATTGATGCGATCACAATAGGTATCGTGCACGGAAAAACAAAATGGCGACATTGTAGACCAGAAATGTGGTTAGCTATTTTTCCGGATTGCTAATCGATATGCGTGATAGCATTGCCTTTTTTAAAGTAATTTTTATTGAATGATGTGGTTTGCATTTTTGTGTGTGTGCAAGAAGTCTGTTTCTGCAAATAACATCACAAAAAGGATACATTGCAACACACTTCATTTTAAAGGTAAAGACTTTAAATTACCCCACGCGGCGCCGCCTGCTATACACACGCGCGCGCATCATCAAGTGAAATCTATGCAGCACCTGACCAAAAAAAACCAAATTAGAAAAGCGCTGTGTACAATCCTGTGACAGTTTCAAAGATAACATTCTAAATAACCGTCCCTATAACTTTAATTTCTGCCCCCAACCTCCAAACCATGCTTGCGCAACACGAACTACGCTTGGGGTGCAGCAATAGAACAGTGTGAAATGGAACTGTAAAAGATCATTGAAAAGGCAATGTTTATGATTTTTTTTTCCAAATATTTTTTTTTTTTTTTAAATGGGGCGGCCTGTTTTAGTAGGGGCGGGCGGGGACGATCACCAATTTATTTTTTTTATGTGGCCTAATCTCTTGAGTCCTTTCTGAATTATAAAATAAGAAAACTAAATGGTTCTCATGACACTGCCGATGATTAAGATGATGATGATGAAGATTTTCCTCCCTTTTTTTCAGCGATGGCTGCGACTCGCATCTGGAGGTAAGTGCCATTACTTCTTACCTCCAAGCGGTACTCCAATGTCCTTGCCTCTCAGCTTCAATCCTGTTAAAACATAAACAAAAACCTCAGTGCACTATTTGTATGGGCTCCATATGCAAGAAAACTAAACAACGCTGTGTGACCACTAACAAGAGCTCCAACTTAGGGAACACGCTGCATTGGTCCACAAATGTATCGGGTTGCGTATGAATAACATCCATTTTTGATTGTGGGAAATGAACAAGAATTGACCCTCATTTGGTGGGATGTCAGTTTTGACTGTCGCAAGTGTAACTGACTAGGACTGGTGACTGGAGGGGTGGTGACAGAGATCCTGAGAGGACACCCTTCAGTCCGACATCATTTCACCTGTGAAACCTCCTCTGCTCACAGATTCAACTTTTTTAAAAGTAACTTTTCACAACTAATCCTAATCAATCTCTGGCGTCATAACTGCATTCCAGTTACTGTTATATAAATATTTTGTGTAACATTAATTTCAGATGTAATGCTGTTAATCATATCATTATTTGTTTTTAACCAACTTGCATGTGATTTTGTTTCAATTTAAGGGGATTATTCTAAATTAGCTTGGAACTGGCCTACATGTCTGTGCTGAAGAATATTCCGATGGGCAAACTGGTGCAATTCAAGTGTAATCCTTTAATTATTGATATGTATACATGTACATGTATAAGATCTAGAGCAAATAATTCTGAACAACATCCTGCAGTTTCAAGAACAACCAACAATAACATGGGCAATTTTGGCATCAAAAGTGTCACTTGAGATTCTTGTTCGATGGAAGAACCAAGATAACATTTTTTCCGATATTCAAAGTAACTGAGTGTTTAGGCGTAGCTGGACAGAATTTGAAGAGACCTTCAAAAATCTTGCCATAACAGGAATTTACAGATCAGCTATTTCTTCAGCCCATGTCCCGGTTGATGATGTCCATGTTGCATCATGAAGAAGTAGCTGATCTATAAATTAATTGTCCTATGCTAGAGACTGTCCTCTCACAATGTATGCTGCTAAAGGGGACTGAACAGGATCAAAGTGCTGTTGATGCCACTCCACCAGTCTCATGCTGAGTTAAACTGGACATTTGTCCCTTTTTTCCTTTGGTGATAGGCGTGTTGCAAGTGTTGTCCTGATAGCACAATGGTGGCCAACTGCATCACATCTTGCACGGGATGTTGATTGCAAAATAACTGCAAGAATATCTGGACAGTATTCATGTCTGTACTGCCAGTTCTGACATTAGTGGATATCATGGTTGTGGTTTCTTTAATGAACAGAACTAAAGCCTCTTTCATCCGAACCTTCTGAAAGTTCCCAAGAATGAGTCCTTCCTTTGAGGGAGGAAATGATGGTCGTGCTGATGATATGTAGCGTAATTTGTAGGTTGTTTTGTTGACTCACCGAGGCCCGAAGGCAGGGTTTGAAATTAGCAGCAGCCAGCTAGCCAAATGCTAGTCAAAACAGCGGTGGGCTAGTCAAACTATTCCAGAAGTAGCCCAGCTGGCGAGTCAAAAATTATTGGGATACGGCAAAGATGAAAGGACAGGAAGAAATAAATCATGAAATTCAGAAATTAAACCTATCAATTTTTATATATAATTTTATCAACTGTTTTAACGGGTTAAATTATAATATCTGTTTATTAAAAACACTGACAAAATTGCCTAAGAATAGATGAGAAATCAGTTGGAAATGGGTAAAAGCGATTTTACTTACGACCTATTTTCTTAACTAGGTCTCCTTGTTCGATCATGTCGCACACTTGCATGAAAACGAAAATGATAACGACGCGAAGATTTTAATACCTACCTACATCTGATGGATTCTAGATTTCGTTTAGATCACGTTTTAATATGTACAGTTCTTATCAACGGTCATTTTAGATTTGTTTGTAAATGAACATAAATCCCTCAAGTTTGGCTGCCACAAAATTGTTCCAATGTTCATGCTTAAACGAGTGATCGAGTTCCACGAGTCTACATGCAAGTTTTCGGAAGTGAAAGGTCAATTTTTGGAAGGACATTTCTCTTTCACATCGTGCGATTTTTCAGTTTCCATAAAATTCCGAGGGTGACGTTTTTAAGAAATCAATATATCAAACTAATTTTAAAAATTCTGACTTTTACACGTATATCTTTCTTTTTGAGGGGCCCTGAAGCACGCCACCAGGGGTCAACTTTCAGGCCCTATACACGTTTTACATGTATGCACATTGTTGTTTATGAGACAATATAAAAGAAAAAAAACATGCGGGCTAGTGAAAATGCCAGCGGGCTGGTTAAAAGTCTGTTTCAGTAGTCTGGCCGGCTAGTGAACAAAAAAGTTAAGGTCGAACCCTGCTGAAGGGCATAACACACCGACAGCATTTTGAGATGATTATTGTGAAGGTTCTGTCCCAATCGATGGAGACCATCTGCCTCCTGCCTAGATCTCTGACATGGGAGTGCACAAACCCTGGCAGGATGTTTCCATTTGAATTACTACATCTGGTGAAGGATTGAGAAGTGCCAGGCCATTCCAAATTTTTAAATACTGTACCCAGCTTTTCAGCTTCTCCTTGGAGGCCTGAAATTTAAGATGACTTGGGATTTGTTAGAATTGCTCTGAAGTGCCATAATCATGTCCAGCTGCAGGTTTGGGTAGTGCAATGGGGCTGGGAACACTGCTTGTAAGCTTGAGGATAATTGACAAATGCGTTGAGCTACAATCCTAGCCAAATCTCGCTGAGCCCCCAACCCCAAGTCCCCGCTCAATGTTGTCTCTCATTGCGCAGTGTGTGCTTGATTAGCTGGAGACAACAATATTGACTGGGGGAGCTGGGAAGTGTCCCAACCATTTTGGCTAGCCTTGAAGGTTGTGGATGTTAAGCCGGGGGGGGGGGGGGGGGCCACAAGGAAAAGGACTAGAAAAAGGGAGGTGACATGGTACAACCAGCCATACAACAAGAACGTACGTGACAACACTAGAAAGAAATTCCTTAAGATAATAGACAAATGCTTCCCCAAGGCACATAAGCTTCACAAAGTGCTCAACCGGAACACAGTAAAGTTATCGTACAGCTGCATGCCGAACATGAAGGCAACAATCCAGTCAATCAACAAACGGAAGATAAAACAAGAGGACGACGTCGGTGGTAGAACATGCAGTTGCCCCCGCAATGCCGAATGCCCGCTGAACGGGGAGTGGCTCAGCAAAAACATCGTGTACTAGGCCACTGTCACGAGCGAAGGCAGGAAGGAGGCATACGTAAATGAAAACAGGTAATGTACCTCTCTATGTACATGTCCAGTCAAACCATCCACCCGCCGTCATCAAACAGATACCAGGGGGAATCAACAAGCGTCGCTCCAACATCTAGTCGTCCAAAGAGGCATTTGAGAAAGCTGCCCGGCCTACCAAGAGGCTCTGCAAAAAAGCGGGCACAAGTATCAGTTGACGTACACACCGAGCAGTAGCACAAGGAAAAGGACTAGAAAAAGGGAGGTGACATGGTACAACCAGTCGTACAACAAGAACGTACATGTACGTACCAACACTGGAAAGAAATTCCTTCAGATAATAGACAAATGCTTCCCCAAGAAACATAAGCTTCACAAAGTGCTCAACCGGAACACAGTAAAGTTATCGTACAGCTGCATGCCGAACATGAAGGCAACAATCCAGTCAATCAACAAACGGAAGATAAAACAAGAGGACGACGTCGGTGGTAGAACATGCAGTTGCCCCCGCAATGCCGAATGCCTGCTGAACGGGGAGTGCCTCAGCAAGAACATTGTGTACCAGGCCACCGTCGCCACGAGGGAAGGCAGGAAGGAGGCATACAAATGTACGTTGGGCTAACATCCACAACCTTCAAGGCGAGACTGGCGAACCACAAGCAGTCATTCAAATCCGAGAGCAAAAGGGCGCAAACAGAGCTAAGTAAACATATATGGGATTTAAAGGACGAGAGGAAAGACTTTGAAATCAAATGGGACATTGTTGAGAAAGCACTGCCATACTCTAACGTAAACAACAGATGCAATTTGTGTATAGCAGAGAAGTACATAATCATATGCAGGCCAGATCTAGGTACACTAAATAAGAGAAGCGAAATCGTCTCCAAGTGCAGGCATCGAGACAGGTGTGTTCTTACTTCAGTGACGTAAACACGTACTAACTTCAATGACTAACTTCAATAACATGTGCGCGCTGGATTCGAAATAAGGTAAGATGCTACTTGTATTCTATATTTTGTCATTCTGCTGATGAGTGCCTTATGGTACGAAACAGGCTGTTCAGAAGAGAAATATGCCAAAGTTCGATTAGCTTTTATTCTGAATTTATTGCATGATATATGTGTATATATACCAATAACCTTGACCTGTGAATCAAAAGGCTTTGACCTTTTGACCCCAAAACCAAACCCAACTTGCCTGTACCCAAGGAAAACCCCCTACAGAAGTTAGAAACCCAAATCTCATTTTTAACTCAACTTATCATCCGGAAACCATGTACATTTTACTCACCACGGTGACCTTGACCTTTGACCCCCCCAAACCAAACCCAACTTGCCTGTTCCCAAGGGCAACCCCCTACAGAAACCCAAATCTGATTGCATTTTATGTCAAATTGTGCTAATACTGGTCCTACCCAGACACGCAACTGGAAATTTAAAAAAAAAGAGGAAATTCCAAACCATACAAGACTTTATACAGTGTTTTTCAATTTGTAATGGCATTCGTGAGAAGTAAAAAAACCAGGAAATCAATGGATTCGAGGAAAGCTTGCATGCCAGTGATACCAAAAATGTGAAATGTTTAAAAGTTAATAAAAATTGATGACGTGATTTCAGATTTTGCATGGCACACATTTTTGAAACTTTGTGCATACTTGTATATCCATATACCTAAAAGACCTACAACAAAAGAATTTTGAATTGAGCCATAACATTCATGAGATATGGCGTTAAGCTTCAAAATTTCAAAAATATATAAAAATCACATGATGACTTCATGATGACGTCACCTCAATCTTCGCCTACTATACATCCCGGTCTACCTACATGTTTCAACCCAATAGGACTTTATACAGTGAACTGTAGAGATATGACTTTAAAATATGCACATTTATGATGACGTCCCGTAAACCCAACTTTTCGGGACACTATGCATATGGCAACTTTGAATGATGTAGCCTATGACTGGTGAAGTTTCTTTTTAAAGGTTTCATTTTTTAAGAGATTGCTTTCATTGTAATCACGTGATTACGGTCGTGATTACGTGACAATAAAAAAATGAACATGCTTGGAGAAGTTCTGTGTATTCCAATACGATTACTATGGTGCCAAATAAAGTGTTGATCATACATAAAAAATGTATGGAACTAAAAGGACAAGAACAGTGTTATGTTTAGCAACCATTTTAATGGAAAAAGCCAGCTTTTCAGTGTACTTTTCTAATTATTTTGAACTGTTTTGGTTGACAGCTTCGAACTTAGGTGAGCTCTGGATCTTTATCTTGCATGTTTACTGTAAGGGAAAAATTTAAAGAAAAAAAAAGTTGTTGAACACGGAACATTTAATTTTGTAGTGTCCCCTTCTCAAAATCTGACTTAAATATTTGCTAACAAATGACCATCTATAAGAGAACGATTACCACCCATTAAAGACGCTGCTATTAGGGATTTAAGGTTAATGTTTTTGTGTACGTTTTGTTGCTGTTGTTGTTTTTAATTTTTGTTTGTTTTTTGTTTTGTTTTGTTTCTAAAAATGCTGGATTCGCCCAAGCCTGGTTTTAATCTCTCTCTTTTTCACATGGGGGGGGGGAGGGAATCCTGCATGGAGTTCCTATGTTTACCACTTACCAATGATACGCTCTATCTTAGCTAGGATGGCCTGGTTGGGGATAGCTCGACCTGCCTCATAGTCATTGATGACCTGTGGTTTCTCATTAATTTTCTGGACACGAAACAAAAATAATACATGAAGAGTAGATGGACAGATTGAGCTGCTAATTACAAAGTATACAGGGTGAGTAAAAAAATACATCCCTATGTGAATTCTTTTTCGTTTTGCTGAAAAGAACACTTACATTGTTTGTGATCCGTGAACAGAACTTTAGAACAGTGTTTGTGATTACACCTCTGTGATTTGAATGATTCTTGTACTAACAGAAAGCTTATTAATTGGGCATTCATATCCTAGATATCCTAGATTTTGAAAGTGCTACATGTAGAACTTCATTAAATAATTGGTACTGCCATTTGGGTTTCCTGTTTTTTTGGACCCACACTGTACAGGTTGCGCCACATACAAAATTTACTTCTATTGAGTAAAGACAAGTGTTTTTAATCAATGTTGAAGCCAACTTATCCCATCCCCTTAATGCATTCTTGTAATATGAATATTATGAACCATCAAATGAGGTTCTACCAGGCACCTAAAAAAACAGAACTAGAGGTATAACTGACAAAGTGTAGAATGAGCTGTCTTCTAATGAAGTCAATCTTCGTGGTTTCATGAACGTATCTTTCCAATTTCCACCCCACCTCAACAGTTTCTTGGGGGGACCACCATCACTCCAAACAAAAATTGAAACTGCAGAAAGAGTATGCTCTTTCAAATTTATCAGCAAATCATTGAAATGATATGAAGGTGTAAAGGGGACAGTTGAGACAATTGTTTTAATTTCCCCAAAGTTTCTGGAAATTTAACATGGGTTTTCCAAAACATTTTGTTTCCACTTTGAACAAGAAGCAAAGATCAGCTATTGAAAAAAGAAGCAGGACACTCAAAAAGAAAAATCTAATTTATTTTATACAATGTATTTGCAATGTCTCATTGGCAAGACAAAACATACATAATGCTTACACGTTCCAATTCAGTTTGAAAATGTATTGTTTGGGTGCCAAACACTGGACAGTGGAAAGCTCATACTTTCCTTACTGGAGCTATGAAAGCTAAACTATTGGATGATTTACCGTTGCAAGCTCTTTCTGCGTCATTTCCTTCGCCTGCCTACCACGTTGAATCACCATGCCTACTTCCATCTTCACTTTCTCATCTGTCAAAAAAAGGGTGAAGGAGTGAAAGGCACTTTCAAATGTTTAATCTTTTGCAAGGGCCATGAAATTAATTTTATAATGAAAGATTGAACTATCTGCAAATATCTAGTTTTAAATTTTGTAAATAAAGACACTCATTCTTTCCAGCACTATCTCTTTTACTATACCAGAGGGTGAAGTTTGCCAGACATTGGTCATTTCCCAACTTTTAACCATGTTTTTCTTAAAGGGACGATACAACATTTGCAAACATCCAAAAACAAAATGATCAAATTACCATGAAATTCTTTACTGGACTGTTAAGGAATGCAGTCTAACGCATTCTGTACAAACATGGCTCCTAGTGTGCTGACATCTTTAAGTAAAGTGGTATTTTTGTATCAATTTCCAGCGTTGGAGAAAATGTGCATTTTTTTAAAAAACTGCTCCAAATTTTTCAAATTTAGTTATTCTGCATTTTCTTTGCAATTGATAACACACCTTTGAAGGGGTACAAGCCAGCTAGACTGATTCTCTGACCTTACAATTCCACAACGTCTATAAATTGCTTCGTTTCATCTTAAGTGGGGTCAGGGGCCAAGAACATGATTGGTTTTCTTGGTTTTTCCAGTATCTATGAACCCAAAACGTGAAACAAGTCAGTGTGACAATATTTGCTTCAACATACTATTTCTCCAAATCCATTTATTTATGAAAATTGCAGCAAAAGCAAATGTTGTACATTCCCTTTAGCACTTTTGTATTGCCTAAATATTGCCTGTTGCTACCTGGAGCCCCACGTAAGCCATTTAACTGTTCCAGTATGAGGACGATCATAGCTGCCATGACAATTAGGCCTAAGCGTGGTTATTGCTGGTAGTCATCGAAATTTGCACTTGTTAAATGGGAGAAACGTGGGGCAACAAGCATCTCTGTACCTGGACATGATCCTCCAGTGGACATACCTATATTTGTGGATGTATCAATTAATCCAGGCCCCAATTATGACACCAATTTCCATGAGCCACATGTCGAACTGACTAATCTGAATGACGTAAATGTGACAACACAGTCTGTATTCCCTGCTAAGCCAGTCTACATCAAGTTCACACGGGACCAACTCATTGCCTTACATTCAACTTCTAATCTGAATGGCTTGTTTAGATTCAGAGGCAGGAGAAGCAAGAAATCAACTCCTACTGCTGAGTGTAGCAAACAGATGATGATGCACACCTGCACAACATTCAGTTCTCCAACAGCTGCCTAGAACTAATATTATGGATCTCCCCACACAACCTGCAGGTGTGAATCATTGCACTTCAAAGACTCTCAACTTTGTCCCTGTAAAATAACACTCTCCCATAATTATTGTCAATATATTTACGTTCGATATTTCTTTAAAAAATAATAGAAAATTCAGGTCGTTCGCACCATATGCACAACGCTAGTCAAGACGGGAAGCTGGCCAAAACTCTGAAGTGTGTGATGCACTGTGCATGTGTGGCACGGCCGAAAGACCTCGTTTTTACGTTCGAAAATTTCGGGAAACACGCTACATTGTATCACTCCAAATACGAGAAGTGCGATCTCAAATTGAACTCTTGAACACGGAAAATACATACACAGACAAGCTAGATCAATTCTGTGAATTAACTTGCAAAAATGTTCTTTCTCCATCGGTGTTTTCTTGGCATTTTTTACGATGTCGAATCCGACCAGTTGACAGTGCACCAGCCTGCATGCACCATCGATCGCATAGCCATGCCATAGCCATAGCCATGCAGACTGCATTTTCATCATGTCTTCTAAATTGGCACCTGCGCGGAGCGGCGGGAACCAGTCATCACTGCATTGAGCTAGGTTTACGCATGTGATTATAGTCACCGTGACATTGATTTGCGAAGTAGTTCTATCGTGAAGCAAATTTGTAAAAATGACGGAGGTTTCTTTTGAAAAAAATAGCGAATGTAAGTAAAAAAACAAATAAATACAAGCATTTTTTGACGCAAAAGGGTTGTTGAGAGGTATTTTGTGAAGACAGAAAAAACAACAAGATTTTATTTTTATTTATTCAATCATTATGTTTTTTGTTTTTTGGAATTGCCGATAAAATTTTTAGGGTTGCAGCCTAAAAATAGGGTCAGTCGGGTAACCGGAAGCAGAGGTATTTTTTTGGCTTTATTAGATCTGTTTACTGAAAACACTGACAAAATAGATGAGAAATCAGTTGGAAGTGGGTAAAAGCGAAATGTACTTACGACCTATTTTCGTACCTAGGTCTCCTTTATCGATCACGTTTGTTTTCACATCACGTAAATGATAGAACGTAAATGGTAACGACACGAAAATTTAATTACCTACATCAGATGGATTCTAGATTTTTTCAGGCTCGTTTGGATTACGTGTTAATGCAGTTCTTATCAACGGTCATTTTAGATTTGTTTGTTTATGAAAATAAATCTTCAGGTTTATTTTAAAAAATTGTCCGTCCCAAAAGACATTTTAGTCTCCATTTTTTCCTAAATGTTCATGCTTGAACGAGTGATCAAGTGTCACGAGTCCACATGGAAGGTTTCTGAAGTGAGAGGTCAATTTTTTTTGCACGATATTTCTCTTTCACGTCATGCGATTTTTCAGTTTCCATAAAATTCTGAGGCTGATTTTCTTAAGAAAACAATGTAACAAAAATTATTTTAAAAACTCTTGACTTTTACACGTTAATTTCACTTTTCGAGGGGCCCTGAAGAGCACCACCAGGGGTCAACTTTCAGGCCCTATACACGTTTTACATCTATGCACATTGTTATTTACGAGACACTCTACAAAAGAAAAAAACATGCGGGCTAGTGAAAATGCCTGTGGACTAGTTAGGAGTCTGTTTCAGTAGCACGGATGGCTAGTGAAAAAAATGTTAAGGTCCACCATGATAATGCATGCTTTTTAATGTATATATTTTTAGCTGTTTCCAATTTCAATTGGGAACAGCTTTTGTTTTCGTTAAAGTTTTTTTGGGTTTTTTTTTTTGCTTTTTCGCTTAAAAGCGGAAAAGCATTGTTTTTGTTCAGATTTTTTCTTTCTTTTTTTCCCTCTTGTTCTTACCCCAAATCCCATAGACTTTGTACACGTTTATTCACCGCGGCATTTTGGACCTTAAACTCGTATTCTAATGAAACTTGTCCCATGTAAAGACCCCATAGTGACATTGTGTCCCGAACAGTGACGTCACGATGACGTCATCATGGGTCACGTGATGTCATCTGAAATGTGCAAACTTTAAGACCCTATATCTAGAGAACCGTAAGTCCGATTGGGTTGAAACTCGGTATGTAGGTAGACCAGGATGTGTTATAGATGAAAATTGAGGTGACGTCATCATGACGTCATTGTGTGATTTTATATAGATATTTGAAGTTTTGGACCTTTAAGCCATATCTCACGAACCCAATATGTTAAATTCAAAATTCTTTTTGTATTAGGTTTGTTAGGCAACAGGGATACCGGTACGTACAAAATTTTGAAAAATGATGACGTCATGATGACGTCATCAAAAAAGCGCTTTTTTGAAACACATATAAGGGAACGTCCGATCGTCATGAAACTTGGTGGGTGGGTTTATAATAACACTATTACACAAAATCTTGAATGACGTCACAATGACGTCATCGGTAGATTTGTTACGATTTTTTTAATATTACCAATTTTATTCTGCTTACAAAATTTGACACTTTTATTAATCCGATTGTTTTCAAACTTGGTACTGACTAAAACCACAATAAAATAATGAGCAATGCCAATCATTGTTACGATGACGTCATCATTAGACATGTGACGTCATCATTAACTTGTATATTTTAAGTCCCTATATATCTCATGAACAGTAAGTCAGATTGGGTTGAAACTTGGTATGGGGGTAGGCCGGGATGTGTTACAAATAAATATTGAGGTGACGTCATCATGACGTCATCTTGTGATTATATATTTATATTTTTTAAAATTGTGAAGACTTTTGACGTATCTCACAAACGCAATATTCCAAAATCAAAATTCTTTTTGACTTATAAATGCACACAGTTTTGCATAATTACAGAAAAACATGACCTCAATTTAAAAAAAAACATAATGCGGAACTGTACACACAGAAACAGCTCTTGTTTCTGTTATTTTTTTTTTCTCTTTTTTTTTTTTCCACTTCAAACCTGGCACACACTTAAACAACCATCTGAAGATGTATGCCGAATCATGACGTCATCATGACGTCATCATGTGTCACATGACATCATCCTAAAAGTGCATACTTTAAGGCCCTTTATCTACAGAACCGGAGGTCCAATTGGGTTCAAACTTGGTATGCAAGTATTCCGGGACATGTTATAGACACAAATTGCAGTGACGTCAATATGACGTCATCATGTGATTTTATACAAATTATGCAATTTTTGGTCCTTTTACTCAAATCTCATAAATGGAACATGGTAAATTCAAAATTCTTTTTGTAACATGTTTGTTAGGTGAAAGGTAGATGCACAAAATTTAATAAAATGTGTGACGTCATCATGACGTCATCAAAAACGTGATTCACATATAAGGGTATGGCCGATGGTTACGAAACCTGGTGGGTACAATGTAGGTAGGTATAGATAAAAGCATTCAAAATCTGAAGTGACGTCATCATGACGTCATCGTCTGATTTTTTTATGAATTTTTCAAATTTTAATATTGTCTTCAAATTTTGCAAAAATTATATAAAATACGGTCCCATCGACTTCAAACCTGGCACACAATTAGACCACCATCTGAAGATTCAGGTCGAATCATGACGGCATCATGACGGCATCACGTGTCACTTGACATCATCCTAAAACTGCATAGTTTAAGTCACTATATCTAGAGAACCTGAGGTCTGATTGGGTTCAATCTCGGTATGCAGATATTCCAGGAAGTGTTATAGACAAAAATTGCAGAGACGTCATCATGTGATTTTATATGAATTATTCAATTTTTTTGACCTTTTACTCATATCTCATTAATGGAACGTGGTTTATTTGAAATTCTTTTTTGCAAAAGGTTTGTTAGGTCGTAGATAGATACAGAAAATTTCCAAAAATGTGTGCCGTCATCATGACGTCATGAAAAATGTTTTTATTTTTTACATAGGATGGACACTTTTTGTATAGAATACGCATGTACATGTTCATTTTAAATGGATGAAACTCCTTTACAGCAGTCCTTAATAAAACGGTCGAAACAGCTCACAGCCATTCCATGGTGACTCGCGTGACATTTGAACAAAATGTAAAGTTTTAATGCATTACTGTTGTTAACCTGGCATTTATTCAACTAAAATTAGCATGTATTTGAGTCAGGGCATTGTGAATCTATGGTTTAGTTTTTATATGATTACTTTAACATCGCTATTTTTTCATGTATCACAGTTTCTTTGACTCGCCTGACAGGATAGAAAAAGGGATTTTTTACATCCCTTGATTCAAATAGCTTTTCCTATGGATCTACCAGTGTTCTAAAAATTATTCTTACTGAACTTAGAACTTAATACCCTCACCCAATACATGCATAAGTTGTATTGTGCCAAATATCCCTCGTTGTAAGAAATAGCCTGAAGAAAATGTGACTCGCGTGACACAAATGCGTGACTCGCGTGACACAGTAGCTTTTCACTTTCACATTATAACTGTAATTTTAGTATAACAAATCAAATCATAATATTATATTAATAAACATGATTTACCTGTGAATACCTTATGAAGAGTGTGAAAACTGCTACAGTTGTATTTATCCCTTTACTTTGGCAAATGTTGGGGTGGAAATCTGGTTTAAACACAATATCCTTAACAATGACATGGAGACAAAAAAATGTTTCGGAATTTAAGTTACGAAGTGATGTCATCAATCCACGGGTGATTATTTCAGGAAAACAGTTGTAATTCTTGGTCATGTAGAGTCACAGTTTCCTTAAAAGGTAAGAGCTGCAATTAATGATGCAGTCGGTACAGTCGAATCTCGTTGGTACAAACTCCGTTAATACAAAATTCTGGTTATAACAAACATAAAGCCTTAGGCCAAAAAAAAAAAGTCTCCGGTTTCTGGTATGCGCGCGCGCGCGTCGCAGTAGCCATGCGCGTCGGCAAAATGAAAAAGGTTTTTTTCCAATGAAAGATGATGTCTCAAAACCGCCAAACTCACTGGTTTGACTGGAATCCTGCTGCTGCACAATTTTAACGTGTTTTTAGATTAGGTTATGGTCGAGAATAAGCTTTATGTGACCTCTCTGGACTCCCATATATTTGCACTAAGTTTAGTCGGGCACCATTTGCAGTCATCAGCACACATTTGAAGCAAAAAAATCAGGTAAAAAAAAAAAAAAGCCGCATCACCACACCACTTTTTGGGCAAGCTCCATACCAGAAACCGGAGACTTTTTTTTTTTGGCTTTAGTCCCGACTGTGCATTAAATTATGTGCACAATGAATGGGACTGATGTTCCTCTTAATACAAAATTCTGATATAACAAACTATTTGGCTAGGTCCGAACGAGTTTGTATTAACGAGACTCGACTGTATATATACATTTGTAAAAAACTGATTCAATTTCTTGTAACATAACTAATGCTTAAATTAAAGACTTAATTCCAATTCTATAATTTAATATGGCATTGTTTCTTTGTATTACATGTAAATGAAACATTCCTGGCTTCGCTGGTGACCAGGCGCAGATCCTGAAGGGGGGGGGGGGTTGAACCCCCCCCCAAAAAAATTATACTGGTCTAATGTCTGCCTGTTCAAAAAATACGGTACACCATTCTGTAATGTGTTAAAAATCATCGAATTTGAACAGCACCCACGATTGAAATTGGTACCAGCCCCCAGTTTTTGATTTTATGGAGGCCAAGTGTCCGGAGAAAAAACATGTGTACATTTTCAGATTTTTTGGCTGATGAAACCTCCCCCCCCCCACTGCAAAAATTCCTGGATCCGCCCCTGGGGACTCGCGTGACATACATCTTGTGTGACTCGCGTGACATTCTTGAGATAGTTTTTTCTACAAGGAATGTAGAGCAAATAAGAATATTCATACTTTTATTGATAGACCACCACTATTTCATTTACAAATATCAAACACTAGCTGAATCCCTCTCTAGTTATTAAGTAATCTGGAAAAAAAACCTATTTTGTGACTCACGTGACATATTTTTGAGGGTGTTTTCACGATGAAATAGTGGGAAAATACTGAAGACATTTGGAAAAATTCTCAATGTTTTATCAAATAGACTGGAATAGCTACCAAATGTATGCAGATAAAGCACAATCTTATGAATGAGCTTCAATTCGTCACCGTTTTCACGAAGAGGCACATATGTCAAAAATTACCATTTTTTTCGATTTTGATTTTTTTCAATATTTTGCTTTAAAACAATGTACTTAACCATTTTGACATGTTTTTGTAAGCAGAACATCATTAAATTCTAAGTTACATTAATGTTGCAAGGGGCCAAAATCTCGATAAATGAATTTTGAGTTTTCACGAAGAGCCACATACATTTTGGCCCTTTTAACGCGTACAAAACCCATTGCACGGAAATACGTCAAAGTAGGTCAAATGAGATTTGCGTTTTCACGAAGAGCCACATATCTTTGTTACATTTTCAGCTGCGCGTGCGTGCTCACGCGCGCCTATTGAAATACACATTGAACAGAAAGGGCCAATATGTCGGAAACCTGAATTTGCGTTTTCACGAAGAGCCACATATCTTTACTAATTAATTTTCACTAATTAACCGCTGAATTAAGTCTTATTACTGGGTTCATGTAAAAATTCAGCTCACACAGAATAGTGTGATCTTTTCCTTGCTTCACAAAGTTGTTGCAAAGTGGTATTTTTTGCAGTTTTAAAATATGAGAAACTTCTTTTGCGATTATCTCAACACTTTTTCTTCAAAATCGACATATGTGGCTCTTCGTGAAAACGGTGACGAATTACTTCCTCAGTTTGTGATTTATACCCCTGACCTTCCATTTTGCCCACAAAATTCATCCATGTTCAGGAGGCTGAAACTTTAAATCAAATGATTTATTTTTAAAAATCTTTTGAGGTTTAGATGGTTTCAATATTCCTCTTATCAAATATAACTGACAAACATTTATTCCTTTCACTTCAATTTTTGAGTTTGGTGATGACCCTTACATGGAATGGCTGCTCAGTGTTTGTCCACAAACACATTTCTAGTTTTTCTTTTTTTTGGCTTTTCCGCATAGTTGCATGCGGACGAGCGACGTCATGATGACATCATCGACTAATTTATTACAGATTTTTGAATATTTAATTTTTCCCATAGACTTTGTACCTAGAAATTAAAAAAAATTGTTGATTTTCAAAGGGCATTTTTGACTCTTTGTCAGTAATTCATTTACACAAATCTTTGTCCAAGCAAAGACCCTAATTCAAACAACATTGTGTAATGATGACGTCATAATGACGTCATCCGGTGTTTATTTATGGGCAATTAAATTGTGACACTTTTAATATTTAAAAATGCATAAGAAATCAACCGTACGCGTCCGTAGCATTCTGTTGCCGGCAAGTGGTAGAGTAGGTTAAGGTCTTTATTTCATTCAGTGTGCATGAAATCACGTGACCCTTGCTTCCGTTCGAAAAAGGCCAAAACCAGAAGTGGCTTATTATTTAAAAGTGGTAATAGATATGAACTTGCTTTCAACAGTGTTAGTCTCTTGGCTGATGGTATTCTTCAAATCATCTACCGATGACGTCGTGTATTCTTCGAGCGCCCTCTAGCGACAGGTTGAAAAAAAATTTACATGTATTTTGAATAGATGTCTGTGGCAAAGTTTGTCGGAATCGCCTAAATATTGGTGTATATAATAACCTTGACCCATTTAAGACGTGTGCGAAGTTTTAGGCGTATGACGTCATCAGACCCGTAGTTTTAATGAAAAGACCCGTTTTCCTTTGAAAATTCCTGAAAAATCAACCATGGCAGTTTTTATATTAGTTTTTACTTTAATTGTCGATTGAAGGGTAGATCGAAAATATTTCAAAGCTTTGAGGCAATAAGCGAACTCAGACATGCCCTGCACACGCTTAAAACTTCAGGTTGACAACACCTCTGCTTTAAAACATGCAAAGGACGTCAACAATGTACATGTACATGCACGTACATTGTACATATCGTATGTCAGTCAGCCCGCGGCGCACGTGTTGCCGAGGTCAAATCCTGTCCACAGTGACCGTTTTAGCCGATTTTCGGCTAACTTTGACAGATTTTATGTTCATGCATAGTCAGGGACATATAACTGATAAAAACAAATCACAATGCGGAAAAGGCCCTATGTTCTGTTGCAAACAGACATAGATTTCTGGTTTCTTTTTCCACTTTTCCCATAGGTTTTGTATACGTTTTTATTCTACAAGCCACTTTGGGAATTATTTTAAATCTGATTAACTCTAAACTTGGCATAGTCATTAACTATCATCTGAGGATGTATGCCGAAACTTTTCGTCATCGTGACGTCATCAGGGGTCACGTGACATGGATTTGAATGTTCATTTTTCACAGCATTATAACTATTGAACTATAAGGCCGATTGGTTTCAATCTCGGTATGTATATAGTCAGGGAAGTGTTATAGATGAAAATTGATATGTCAAGGTCACGTGACCTTCACTTCCGGTTTTACCGGAAGTGGTAATTTAAGACCCTAATTACCATATCTCATGAATTATACATCTGATGGGATTGATACCTTATAATATGATGAAGCAACATTTAAGAAAAAATATGCTGCATTTTTATTACCGTGCAGTCTATTGTTCTGATGTTATGATGTCACGAATATTTAATGAGGCAATCTTTATGGTCTTATAACTATAGCACTGTTTGACCGATTGGTATCAAACCCGGTAGGCATATAGACAGGGAAGTGTTATACATGTAGATAAAAATCGGTATGTCAAGATCATGTGACCCCTACTTCCGGTGTTACCGGAAGTGTTAATTTTGGACCCTAACTAGCATATCTAATGAATTATAAATTTGATTGGGTTGACACCTTATATTAGCATTAAGCAACATTAAAGGATAAATATGTTGCATTATTATTAATGGAATGTTTAATGTTTTCATGTTGACGTCAGGAATATTTAATGAGGCAATGTTTATAGTCCTTTAATTTTAAAACTTTTTGACCGATTGATCTCCAACTTGGTAAATATATAGACAGGGAAGTGTTATAAATGAAAATGTGTTTGTTCAAATCATGTGAATTACTTTGCTTTTGATACTCCAAGCCCATCTGGAAGTAGTGTTCTGTATTGTTGTTCAGTATTGTTCTTGTTTGAGATGGCTGAATACATGATAATAATTAAGGCAACCAACACATGAACTTCAGTTTGGAGATTTCCCTTGCAATTTTAAACCTACAAAGTTTGACTGGTTTCCATAGTGAACTAAAACAACACCAAACACAGACAACTTAGCAAATCAAATTTCACTGACAAACTAATACATGTACTGGTCACAATTTTTTTTCTGATGTACAGAAAACAGCCTGTGGGTTACTTTAGACTTACGATGCAGTTCTTCCGTTTCCCGATCCAGCTTTGCGGTGTTTAAGTCAGTTGTATGCTTTTTATTCTGGGCTGCACTGTCTGTGAAATGAATAAAAACAAAGCTTGCTAAGGACACTGTATCCTGGAAAGCTCCAAACTGGGTTAGAAAGAACTTTGAAAAGTAGAATATAGACATTCACACAACCATACTTAAAAATTTGGCCGTTTTTGTGTTATTCTTGAAAGAACAAATTCTAGGGGTCAAAATTTTTAGTCACAAAAATCAAGCTGTTTGGGTGCCAGTGGTAATTCTAGTTGCACATGTTCCTTTGAAACGTTTATTAGAAGAAGTGTGTTATTATGGGCCTACTGTTAGTTTTCCATGAAAAAAAACCCACAAGGGTTTTAGATAAATCAAAATACCACAGCTTTGTCATTTTTCCTGGGAGTTTACTTGCGAGCAATGGAAACTTTTCTACTTTTGTAGCGTACATGTATGCTTCCACCACTCAGGCCACACTACCTGATGCATGCTATGCAGGGCAGGCAAAGATCTGGGGGGAGGGGTTCAATTTCTGCAGAGACTGCGATATTGAATTTAGTGGCGTTCCACTGTAAAACATAACATTTCCGGCGATTTCAGGAGTCAAGACGATGTCCTCCTTTAATCCCAGTTATGCTATGACAATTTAACTGGCAACATTTTAGTGTTTAAAGGGGCAATAGGTCCTGAAATCCCAAAAAAAATTCATGTTTTGGATTTACTATTTCATACATCTGGTTGAAAGGAAACCCACCTCATGTCTTACCGTTCCTGAGAAAAGACAAAATGCCCCGGTTGTTTACATCGGACATGAGGGAGTACAAATACGTTTTTCCTGTTGTTTTCAGTCAATGTACGATATACACATTGTGGGTGTCTATTATAACCTACGTACACGTATGTACCGGTATACAGCACCATGCTCGCGAACGGCGGTGACCAATCATCACTGCACAAAATGTGGTTTCTTACCTCACACAAGAGGCGAACACTTTACAGATGAAATCACAACTACTTGTAGCACCCAAACAGCTCGACTTTTTGGGGTCACAAAAGTGGACCCCGAAAGTCGTTCTCGCACGCATAATACAGGAATAACACAAAAACACCCAGTTTTCAAAGGATAGTTGTGTGGATGTTTATATCCTGCTTTTAAATGTTCTTCCCGATTAACATCATTTTGTTAAAAGCGCGTTTTGTAACCCAATTGGGCTGTTCCAGGTTGCAGTAGCCCTTTAAGGTTGAGTCTCACATATTTGAGGTATTATCGTAGAATCTTTAATTCACCATGCTACATATCATGCAGAGGGGGAGAATAAGAACATTCGAAAGTGCATCTTTATACCAAGTCTGTGAATTTAAACATTTAAATGTTAAAGTTTGATAGTTTTGGTCAAAGAATGGTTACCTGTTGAATTAGGCATGCATGCCCTTACAATGGAATTTTCAGATGTTTGCTTCATCCTTGAAAATTACAAATGGGAGTCAGACAGACTTATATGTACAATAAACATGGTTCCTATAATAAATGAACATTTATTCTGCCATTTCTTTAAGGTAGGGTTGGGGATTGGGGGCTTGTTCTATAACTGCATATGTATCCCAATTAATTTAGCATTTAAAAGGATTGCTTACATTTTGTCCTTGTTTCCACTGCTTCACCTCTTCTCTTTGCACTGTTTACAGCCTAGCAAAACAAATCAACAACTAGACCATTCAATATGCCATTTATATAAAATAAAAAAAAGAACAGAAAAACTCAATCAGGGTAGAACTGTTTTCCCTCCATCCTTCCGACACAAATACTGCACGACTCCATCTGGTTTAGTGGCATGTGTGGTAAAGAAAAAAATTGTGACACGTATAATTAAAGCACCAAAATTTGCACACTTATTGTGAAAACCCCAGAGAAATAATCTAGAGGTGGTGCCCGATTTTGATGGCTTAGATCAAGGTCAGACCAAGGTCAAAGTTCAAACGGTCTAATACTGTATAAATACCTCTTCCCAGGTGCTAACTTTATTGCAAACCTCGTTTTTCAATAGGACACTTTCTTCCTGCACAGTAGAACGCCGCTATAACGAACATCGGGGGATCCAAAGAAAATGTTTGTAATAGCGATCATTCAGTGTAGCGATTATCAGCCGCTGATAGATTAAAATGGAGTCTGTCCGTTTAAATAGCACCCTCTTGTGCCCTACTTGAAGTGCGCCCTCTTTTGACTGGACTTGTTAAGTGTTTATTCATTTCCCCCTTTTTTTGCCGCTTTGATGCACAAAATTGTTTCTTACACTGTACTTCTAAATTTTATAAAAATGTGTTTATTTATTTAAGGATTTCTTTTTAATATTGTGCTTGTAAAGTTGTATTAAGTAAAAATATGAATGGAGAAGTTAATAAAATCGACACAATAAACAAAAACAATACAGATAAAAAGACGCACCTTTGGAAATTTTCGTACTAGTTGGTTTTTTGTATTTGGCACATATTTGGCGAAGCGCGTGCAAGCGTTGACACGACGCACGCATTGCTGTAATTTGTCTGATAGGCACGCAATATCGTGTAGCTGTAATCGGCGCAGCGAGAATGTGTCTCGGACGCTGAATTCAGGCCCAATTCAATTCAGCAACTTTTGATTTGAAATCGAGATCCTAGAATGCAGTTTTTCTAGGAATATACAGCTGAAAACTCATCAGGTTAATAGTTTTTCAGCACCCTTATTTAGATTTTCAGCACATTTGTTGCTTCAAATAAACACAATGCACAAATAACAAATGAAGTTCCACTGTATCCTGATTCAATAGGTACCGCAATTGGCTAGTAATGGATTTATATCGTGTAGGCCTACTTGGTGTTATTTACAACGTGCCTTACATATGTTTTCACGATAATTGTAATTGTAATGTCCACACCTTCTAACAAATATTCCTTTCCTTTCCAATTTGTACATATTAATATGAAATGTGATACATGTTTTTATTTTTTTCGTAACTCATGGCACGGCAAATTGAAATGTTTTTACCCCTGACACCGCATACAAAAACACTAATGTAACGCCAAGGCAGGCAACAGACTATTCCTCAATTGCATACATGTTCAAACATTTTTGTACGTATGCAAACGATCTAATACCAGGTTGAGAGATCAGGTAGTGTCAAGCAGTACACGCCCACCTCTACAGTATGCACATCGTACCGGTACTGAAGCAATCACTGGACAAACACACGCACATGTGCATAAGTATGCACAACATGTTGACGACATCAGCATCACTGGTAACACGGAAGTACTGCAGGGATTCGTATTTCTTTGGGAACCTGTTATGAGCTGAGTTCGTGTCAAAATGCAAATTGCTAGTCTAGGTTCCAAGACAATGAACAAATTTCAAACATTTCAAGTGTGCCACGAACATAAACCATTTTCCACACTAGAAACTGACCATGATTTGACACAAATATACCTGTGTTAAACGTGCAAAAATCACGACGATCTCAAAACTTGAATTCTCATACTACGATTATTTTTGCACAAATGCATCGGGGTGAACTAATGCGCCTGACCGACAGACGGCAGGGTTCTCCCCACGTAAAAACGTGCGTACTGCGTACCAGCCTGATACGCCAGAATTGCGGCCCGATATGCCGACAAAAATGCCAATCACATTTTAGCGATCAAATTACAATACACAATTTAATCGTTTACATACGCCATTATTTCATCTTGACGTGCAAATCTTGACAAAATCCTGTTTTTCTGACATGTCTGATGCATGTGTGATAAAAATGCACACAATGACGGGTTCTGTCGACCACCAGCACCCAGCTAGCAGTGCATACAGCATGGTACACTGGTTCCCTTCGCGTGCTAATGGAAATCAATGCTAAGATGAAAGACCATGCATGAGACGGAAAACCTTCAGTAAACATTAACTTGCCGGATATGCACTGAACATGCACAGGTTTCCATATTTTTTTTTTTTTACTTAGACATTTTCCGGTGACAAATTTTAGTCTGGCTCCATGCCAACATTATTGTTGTAACTTCGTATTCACAATTTCAGACTTTATTTCCCTTTAAAAAAAATCCTCCAGAGCCACAAATCTGAAAAAGAAAATGTAACACTCTGCAATAAAATGTTTGAGACATGTTAAAAAAATAAAAGAAGAATATTCTTATTTTGGGGGGATGGGGGGGAAAAAAAAAATTAAAATTTCGCCAGCATGGATTGAACCCGGATCTTCCCGCTCATGAGAGACGTTGCAAATCCACAGGTGCTACATGTACACAACCGTTGGTGGTAATTTAATATATCTTATAATTCAGCCCTATCTTAGAGAGTACAGCGCCCTCCGTTGAAAGGGATTGTCGTCGGCAATATAACTTTCTTATAAAAACCACTTCCCGCATACCGCGATTAATAGGGAGTCCACCTCCGTTCGCGTTCGCACACTCCGAACATGTCTATTTTCACAAGCATCGTACATGGAATAAACCACACCACCGTCGGATTTGCTTATATCAATTTTAAAAGGAAAAGTTATACAACACAAAAGACAAGACAATTCGGGAAGGTTAGTGGGCAATCTCTATTCCAAACAAGTGATGATTACCGAAAAAAAATTGCGCGATGTATGTGGGTACCTCACCGCTTTCAAGCGCAGCTAGTGGTTTCAATTTTCATCTGGTGCATTGTCTTGCTTTCCAACTCTGCTTCACAACAACGCACCAGACGAAACTTGAACCCACTAGCGGCGCTTGAAAGCGGTGTGGTAGGGCCTACCAACATACATCGCGCAAATCTTTTTTGGTAATCATCACGTGATGCATTTCATTTGCATAATTAACTAAACAAGATGGACGACAGCCATTGGAACAGGACGATTTTTAAGAACAAGCCGCCGAAATAGTAATTTTTTTTCACATTTTAGTTATTTTGGTTGTGTTTTAAGTCGATCATTAGCTTCGTGAATGACTGCTGAATAATGAGAGGTACGGCCATAAAATCTGGGGTGGGATTAAGGCCTATAGAAGTGAAAATGGACCATTTTGGGGAGGCCCTTTTTTTTAGGGTCTCTTGAGACCACACTCTCATGCCGTAGTTATTTACATGTGAATTCCTGATGAGCTTCTTCAGCTGGAGTTACTCAAGCTACAGAGTCCCTAGCCCCACTGTGTTGCCTCCGTATTGCTACACTGTACGCTAGGCCACACGCCTGGTTTTCCAACCTACTGAGGAGTTTAGTCCAAACTCCGGCGCATGCTTTTTTGGCACTTTTTTACATGCCACTGTCTAGACGGTGACTGCTCTAAGTTCCGACACCCCTATGTTCCGACAACCTAGATTGTGTTACTCCCGGTTAGGGTTAGGGTTAGGGTTAGGAATAGGAATATGTGCAGTCGGAACATAGGGGTGTCGGAACATAGAGGTGTAACCGTCTAGACCCGTGAACTTGGCTATATACATGTACATAGCCACGCTTCAATCTATAGTAAAAACACTCTAGCCCGACTGCATCTGGCCGCACAGTAGGACCTACTATCGCAAGCTCTGTAGTACGGCCAGACAGCCAATGCTCCCCTGAACGCTAAACTCTGATGTAGCGATTTTGCTACCGATTTTGATCAAGATTATTTTCTCATCCAGCACAGAAATTTCCGAAGTTAAGGTTCGTAGTTGTAGCGGAACTCATACCTTTTCGAAAAAAAAGTTCTTTTAAGCCCCCCAAAAAAGTCTCCAGTTTCTGGTATGGAGCTTGCCCAAATAGTGGTGTGGCGACGCGGCTTTTTTTTTTTTTTACCTGTTTTTTTTGCCTCAAATGTCGGCTGATGACTGCAAATGGTGCCCGACTAAACTTAGTGCAAATATATGAGAGTCCAGAGAGGCCACATAAAGCTTATTCTCGATCATAACCCCATTCAAAAACACGTTAAAATTGTGCAGCAGCAGGATTCCAGTCAAACCAGTGAGTTTGGCGGTTTTGAGACATCATCTTTCATTGAAAAAAAAACTTTTTCATTTTGCCGACGCGCATGGCTACGGCGCGCATACCAGAAACCAGAGACTTTTTTGGGGGGGCTTTATCTAAAAATCTTCATCCACTTGACCAAAAAATGACTTTCAATCATCATATATCCCACAAATATCGTCCTGAAAATGTTCCTCCATGTGATTTCAAAATGGCGGCCGCGTTGTAATGCATACATTATGCGGGCGCACTTGGGTAAGATTATGAGCGTTCAGTTCATGACGTTTGTCAGGCGCGCGGGGTGGCTGGCTATACAAACACGAGGTCATGAACTGAACAATGCTATTCATAATCTTGCTCAAGCGCACCCGCATAATGCATACATTACAATGCGGCCGCCATTTTGAAATCGCACGGAGGAACATTTTCGGGACGATATTCATGAGAGATGATGATTGAAAGTTGTTTTTTGGGTCAGATGGATGAAGATTTTTAGATAAAAGAACCTTTTTTTCAAAAAGGTATGAGTTACTCTACAATTAGGAAATTTTGGAAACTTTGGAAATTTCTGTCCTTGATGAGAAGATAATCTCCCGAAGCTCAGTGATGCTATTAAATCGGAGAAAAAATCTGCTTTAAAAATAATGTTACATATCTGCATGAGTATACCCAGGGGCAAAATAGTTTAGCGGCTCTGTATGCGTGGCCGGGAAAATCTATGCGCACAAGTTTAAACTTGCGTGCGCAATTTGTAGCAAGAAAATGAATGCGCGCGCAAGTTTAAACTTGCGTGCGCGCAGGTTTAAACTTGCGCACGCAAGTTTCAACTTGCGCGAGGGACTCACTTTGCACTCGACAACTACGCGGATACGGAGTGAGAGTGTAGTGGGGCATGACGCATAGTATACAAGTAGCACTGAGAAGGTTTATTGAGGTCAATCAACCGTGACCTCGTAGCTGGCTACGAGGTGGATAGATTGAGTGGCGGGGTATTCTGCAATTGTGCCATCCATATGCACCACTTTCGGACTAAACTCCTCAGTAGGTTGGGAAACCAGACGTGTGGCCTAACACTAACAAGTAACAGTACAGCGCAGCATAGCCCGACTGCGTCTGGCCATACAGTACTATCGCAAGCTCTGTAGTAGAGCTTGCGATAGTACTGTATGGCCAGACGCAGTCGGGCTAAGTGCAGCAATACTGAGGCCACACAAGTGGGGCTATAGAGTCAGGGCTCGATTTACCCGGGTGCACGCATGCACCAGTGCATGTAGATTTTTGCTTGTGCACGTAGCTTTTTTACTGAGCATGCACGACGTGCATGTAACTTTTTTAGCCACCAAAATACTAATTTCATGCATATATTTACAAATGAGTGAGAATAAGAATAAAATTTATTGAATACTTGACCAGATAGTGTACAAACGTGTTATTTCTTTTATAAATCCATAAAATATTCCTCGCACCATGCTCGCACAGTCGCAGCAGATTCAGAGTATGAGGTAAAATCTCGACGTATGTACGTCCTGCAACCTCCTCCGATCATGGATGTGATTTACCATGTGATACATGCTGCGGAGAATTCGGTATCGCACTGACGCTCCGGGTATTCCTCATGTCCGGATCATAAGTGTGATTCCAAATTAATATTAGCTGCGTTAAATCACGTGGTCTCGTTATGGCCAATCGGACGCCGCCTATCATATGCGCCACATGAAGCAGACGCTTTTTTTTCACGCAAATGACCCTGGGTACTGGTGTCACTTTTCAGGTTAAAATCCGATTAGCCCAGGTGGACTCCCTTTCCTCCCTAGTGTAACGGAGGGAGTCCAGGTAGCCCTGGTGGACTCCCTTTCCTCCCTACGTTACGGAGGGAGTCCTGAGTAAACAGTGCTCACAACCGAACGAAAACATTTCTGACCAATAATTTCAATATTTTTACCTTGTTGGAGAAGCTAATTTTTACGTCGTAGTATTCTATGTGTCCTTATCTGTTGGGTCGCTGGGTTCAGGAATTCCATATGCGATGCTGACTGATGTCAATCAGGAAAATAAACTCGAAAGCAACGTTAAACTTGTACGTGTTTTTAGTCTCTTTTCATCAGTTTCTCACCGCCGAGTCTATTCTAGTCGTACATCATTAACGTCTGTGCAGCGTGTAGTCTGGTTCCCTAGACCGGACAATTATTCTCGACGCTAATATCACATCTCGTCCGGGGGACAGACTATGCCACATGAATATGCAGTGCGCACGCGCGATTTGCTTAGTAACCACCCTCATACGCACGCGCACTTACTTGAAGGCGCGGTCACTAATCCAGTGACCGAGCGTGTTTTCGCGCCAGTTACCAAAAACACGTTTCAGCTTTGGTCATTGGTTGAGCGTTTTCATGACATCAGTTAGCTGGAGTGACGTCACGCTTCCAACCAAAACTAAACAAATGAGGGCGCTAGCGTGCGTGCGCCCTTTCATACGCACGTACATTGTAGTTTTTTTGTACATGACGTACGACTCTGGGAATAAACTGATGAAAAGAGACTACAAACACGTACAAGTTTAACGCTGCTTTAGAGTTTATTTTCCTGATTAATGTTGGTCAGCATCACATATGGAATTCCTGAACCTAGCGGCCCAATAGGTAAGGACACATAGAAAATGTAGGCGTGCAATAAGCTTCTGTAACGAGGTAAAACGTAACAAAAATCTGCTCCAAATTTTGGGTGGTCTTATGTAGAGGATTCTCACCCTGGACGTTAGTCGTAATGCAATGAAGACTTCGTCCAACCTGGGCTATTACTAGGGCCTACCCTACCTGTTGTGATTTAGCTTGTTTGGCAGTTGGAGCCTTCTTCCTTAGGTAGGTAACTTGATCCCAATCTGCTTCAGCCATGGTTTAACGGCACTGTTCCTTAAAAAAAAATTCTGGAGAAGTCAGCAAATTTATAAACATGTGTTCGTTACGACAATGTATTGCATCCGTCAGACCCCCTAAAGCAACGCGGTTCTTTTTCTACGCATATTACTTCAATTTGTGTGTGACAACGCGCGCGCGTATACGTACGTATGAACAAAGCGTGACCTGCGCAGATGTCGCAGATAATTGAGGGGTCGAGGATACTGTAGTCGTCAACTTCGTCCCCAGGGTGTCGAACAGTACGCGCCCATCACCACCTGCTCTTGTGGAAACCAGGTTGGAAATAAAGTAAGGACTGGGGACGAGGTTGTGTAGTCGTGCGCTCGCTCCATTATATCCATAATGTTGTGCGCTATCTTGCCATTTGCGCCATCTGAATAATGTGCTAGCGCATTCTTATGATTACGCAACTGGATCCTGGCGCAATCTTAGAAAAAACTTTCAGATTGAGCGCACATTCTTAAGAACCATCGCTGATAGAGGGCGCTATCACACACAGACCGCTATCAGCCTCGAACCCAACCTCGTCCCCAGGGTGTCGAGCAGTACGCGCCCACCACTACCTGCTCTCTCACCCTGGTATTGGATCATTTGCATGTGCAAGATTTTTGCACACGTATGCCCTCGATGTGTGTGATATACTGAAAAAGAAAAAAAAACTTAACTCATACACTCTGGGCAGCTCACTTGTGTGCCTACAGTGGTATACACACCGGTGAACTAAGGCTCAAATTAACGGAACTATTCTCTGCATGCTAGTCGGAAGGAAAAACTCTTCAAAAAAATTCATCAGCTCACAGAGCCTCCCGTCCTCGTAATTGTTTGCATCCCAAGAAATGTAAAGAAATGTGGAACGGCCCTGATGTCGCTGATAGCGATCGAGTCCCACTCCTTTATAAACTCTGATTCACGGCAGCAACTCTCTTGGAATAATCTTGGAATTATCCTACAACAAATTAATATCGACGCTTTATTCCCTGGAACGTTGCTTGCACTGACCGGTTTTCCTTGCTATTTTCTCAGCCATAAAATCACTTCTCAAAGAATTAAATTCTGTGATTAATAAGAATTCCTGGTGGCGGCCATTCTCCTTCCCATTTTATTTTTTTTTGATGTAGTAGCGGCATGTATGATTACGCCCCTTCCCAATAAACCCGTGGCGCTTTTGCCGCGGCGCTTTTGCGCTTGCCGCCCTGCTTAACTTTTGCTTTTGCCGCGGCGCTTTTGTGCTTGCCGTGTCGCTTTTGTATGGAATTCCATCTCTGCCAAGATACACGGCGCATGTTTGGGAGATCCAAGCGCATTGTCGCATTGTCGCATTTTATAGGGGGCTTGCAACCGCTGCCAAGTGAACTTCTTTTGTGGAACTAGGCCTATTTCTTCATCTTTAATGGGATATCTTTAAAATGTCTGTAGGTTTTTTGGGCTTGCTCATGTTGGAGAGGTTCGGAAAGAATTCCATGACATTTAGGCAGGGAGGGATTGGGCAAACACTTTTTCTTGCACCTCTTGAATTAATTGGATGATCTTACGTTTTTAAAAAGGACTGTTTTTCTCAAATATTATTTTTAATCATAAATTACCTGCAACGAAGACCATGTCGAATCTCTAAAATGACACAAATTTCAGGATAGGTGTAACCAGCTGCAAAGTAATGGCAGATCAGATCATACCCTGGGAATTACATGTAAGTGAAAATATGTAACATTCATAGACACTAGGTCAAATGGAAAACATCATTGTAGCTCAAGTTCAAATATAAGAACATAGGCCTATGTCCTAACTAAAGCTTTAATTTTTTTTTAGAATTAGGTCCATAGCTTTTCAACATTTCTGCAACATATACAAGGAAAATACATAGAAACAGGATGCAACATTAAACATAGTTCTGAGAAGCTAAAATTTATTCTATTCTCTTCTGGATTCTAGCCCTGATTATTCTAGTATTGAGTCGGTCGGAGCTGTTGAATTTGACATGCTCACTCATAGTCATAGACATGCCCAATGAAAACTTTCACTCAAGAGAGAAACACGGAGAAGCCAAACTGACCAATCAGGTGCCAGAATTCCATTTCGTGACATCACACCCGACCGATAATAGCAATAGTTGCAACTACAACAAGTCAATTAAAAAATATGCATTCACAAATTAACAGTCAAAGGGGGCAGGCTATCGTTTGAATATGGAAATAAAAGTACGGTGGACCGTGTCCAATACTCTTGTAGTGTGTATCTACTATCTAGTGACGGGCGGGTCCTGCCGCGGTCATCTATTGTATTATTAGTTCTGGATAGGAGCTATACCCTCCAATTGTATAAAATATCGATACATTCGGGCGATTAACTATATAGCGTTAGGCCTAAGGCTTGCGGGTTCATGCATTTCAAAAGGATACTGTTCTCTTGGCAACGCATAAAAGGATTTATTAATGTATACTCTGAAGATGTAAGATACATCTTTTGGCACGATTTCTAACTCGAAAGCAACTGGAATATGGGGAGGATGACAAAATTAGTTGCACCCAAACACTGCACAACAGCGCCCTCTTGGTGAACCCTGGAAAATTAATGAATGAAAATGCGACAATGCGACAATGCGACAATGCGACTATGCGACAATGCGACTATGCGACGGCACGACGCGACAATGCGACGGCCCTATACAAACAGTACAAAACAATGCGACGGCACGACGCGACGGCACAACGCGACTATGCGACGGCACGACGCGACAATGCGCCGTCGACGGCGCATGTTGGGGATTCTTGCTTGGATCTCCCAAACATACGCCGTGTAACTTGGCAGAGATGGAATTCCATACTTTTGCTTTTGCCGCGGCGCTTTTGCGCTTGCCGTGGCGCTTTTGCGCTTGCCGTGGTACTTTTGCTTTTGCCGTGACAGTTGTGGGCCACCGTAGTACGCGCTCTTTTCACACTCTGCCATTGGGCATGCAGAGCCTCGATCTGGCAACTTTACACAATAAAAATAACCGGTTCAGTGATCTGAACCCCAACACGGGAATCACTGAACCGGCTATATCTTTTGTGTAAAGTTGCCAGATCGAGGCTCTGCATGTCCATGGCGGAAGTGTGAAAAGAGCGAATCACGTAAGCATCACCGATTGTGCTTCACCCGTTTGATGATCATAATTACATGTAAATTCCACACTGGCGTTCCATAGCTAATTCCTATTTTTTTTTTTCAGCGGAACGTGTCCGATCGGCGTAATGACCGTTTTAGCCGATTTTCGGCTAACGTTGACAGATTTTTTTTGTTCAAAAAACGAGTTTGACAAAAAAATTGACAGAATGTATTTTGTTGCTGACTTCTGGCAGAATTCTGCAAAAATGGTTACTTGACAAAAAAACAGCAAATTTGCAAAAAATGGTACATTTGGTTACAAAAGCTTAAATCTTTTCAAAGAAACCATTGCAAAATAGGACAGGTTGCCTGGTCTAGGTGCTGAAGTTCACTGGGAACCTGAGTTCGTCGTGACGCAACCGCGTTTTGCCACTTCCTCCATGGTTTTGCCTGAAATTTACGAAATTTCATGATACCTTTATGTGGTTATAGATTGTTTACAATGTAATTTGAACATTAATTAAGGCAACATTACAACATCTGCATGTGATTTAAAGTGTTTTTAGTGTATTTCGAGTAATTCTGGGGAATTTGGCAGATTTTTGATAAATCTGACAGATTTTTGAAGCGCAATTAGCAGAATTTAGTCATGACCTTACGGTCACCCTGCCGATCGGTCCCATTTAAAACTTTGCTTTTACTTCCGCGTTCCTGAAGTATACATCTGCTTTTCAGGGACACGGAAATATGACTTGCATTTCCCCCACACCTTTCTCGTGAATTGTATACAACCCCGGCAGTGTGACAGATAAAAAATCTCCACATAGGATTCGACGTAGCTGCAGTCTGTGCAGTCTTTAATAAAAGAACTCCAAATTGCATCTCTTTTTGATTATGGGTGAGAAGCAGACTCACAAGGACACGCTCGTCATCTGGCATGAGGCAGTGCAGCTTTTCGACCGGGGTGATCGGGCCAGAGCCCTAGACAGCCTACAGTTGATTCAGGAACCATCAGCCAAAATCCTTTACAACATCGGACACATTCAGATGCTGGAGAGCAAAACTCATTATGCAGTGCAGGTCAGTTATTTTGGGCTTCAGGTTGTAGCGTTTTCAGATTATCAATTCTTAATTAACAATTCATCTTAATTTTTAGTTAACTATCACACTTTAATTATCAATGTTCCTTTTGAACTTTTTAATGATTAATTCTCCTGAATGCATCACTCATCGTTTTCCTTGTATACGCACACACCCCCTTACAGTGCCTATGCAATGTGTAGTCCCTATACTTTTGAGTTTTATACAGAGCAAATGACCTTCACTGCCCACACACAAGTCATTGGTCAGTTTCTCAGTACAACCAAGTTACTTTCAAGATCATCGTTTTAAGCAACTATATTACTCATTTCTAAGTCATATTTCTGAGACTCAAGGAAACCAAGATATGACTAAGTTTTCCCATTCTTAAGTATTTCTTATTCTCAAGACTTCCTGTTTCCACCAGTATATTATAAGTCCTGCTCCACTAGCAGTTCTTCATTCTTTTCTATTTTATAACACCTCACTCACAGATTCTGTGTCTTGATTAGCCGAGAGCGAGTCACATGTAACTTTCTAATTTTGCTATCCTTCTGTGCACGGCCAAAAGTACTATGCGCATAGCAACAAAAGTACTATGCGCATAGCAACCAAAGGGCAAGATTACCATATATATGCGAAGTTCACTAATTTTCCTCTGTATTGACTAACAAGCCCCAAGATAGCAATTTCATGTCTTAAAAGTCAATTTGAGCATGGAGAAAATACAAGGATTTTCTTAGAAAACACTTAGAATTTTTCAGTCCACTCTCATAGGGTTTGTACACAGAGTGTTGAGTGAACTTCGTATATGGAAATCTTTCCCAACCAAAGTACTATTTCCACGGCGCGTTATTTGTGTGCAAATGCATGCTGGTGTGCGCGTTGCACGTTGCACGTTGTGCGTAGCGCGTATTATTCCAAAGAGAGCGCGCCGCAGACTTGGGTTCAAACATTTCGTGAAGGGGTAGTTTTTAAGAGAGAAATACATTTTCCACCAATTTTGTATTGAAATTGAAGTTTATTTCAACTGTGTTCAGATTTAAATAATTAAAAATATTAAAATCAAGCAGAATCTGTGGGTGAAGTGTTATAAAACAAATATTGAATGCTTTATCTCGTGGTGAAGTAAAACTAGCCTCCCTCGGTGATCCATGGACCAATCTATTTTCCCTCGGCTTCGCCTCGGGAAAATAGAATGGTCCATGGATCACCTTAAGAGGCTAGTTTTACTACACCACTCGAAGCATTCAATATTTGTATTACTATTCTGTTTTCTGTTTCAATTCCAATCATGTAGTCAGTTTAATTCGTTCTGCTCATCCAGTCGGTTCACCCAGTTCTCTTTGTCTCAATTCACTGTAACCAGTTCAATCAATCAATGTGTAAATAACATAATTGTTGTGGAATAAACAGTCACGGTAAACATAGTCCTCAACCAAAGAATTGTGTATCGACCCATCCATTCCCCAACAAATTGGTGACCCAGACAACAGTGAACACAGCAAACTGGCGATCCAGTGATACCGACAATTGAACTTCATCAAAACTGAACTGCTACAACATTGCTGAACTATGGCTACTCCCAGCACCACTGTTCATCCGCCCATCGCTGCGGTCAGTTCACAGGCTACGCAATTTCAACGACTAGCTCAACAAATCACCATGCTACAAGCACAAGTTTCTGCCTTGTCCAGTCAACCTCACCGTCGAAGCCGCACCCAGTCCCGTGATCGCCATCGACGCACCCGCAGTCCATCTCCCGATACTCTCTGCTGGTATCATCGCAAGTTTGGTGCTAATGCTCATAAGTGCACCAAACCCTGCTCTTCCACTACACCTGCCTCCTCGTCTTTGGGAAACGGCCCAGCCAGCAACTAGCGGCGACAAGCTCTGCTGGCCCGTCCTCGTCTAGTCGCCTATTCTATGTAACGGACAGAGCAACGACACAGCAATTTCTCATCGACACAGGAGCAGAGGTAAACGTCATACCATGTTCCTCTCGTGAACGTCCTCACCGTCGTCACGGTCAAGATCTTCAAGCGGCCAATTCCTCAGCAATTGCCACTTATAGACCGTGGGCCAGAAATCGTAGCGTGCAGAATCGTTTGGAGTTTTTGGTGGCAACTTTTTTTCTTTCCTAATGGACTCCTTTTGTGACACTGATTAATATTTTTGATGTTGCCGGCAGATAACCCGGCAAACTTATGTGAAAATCAAGGTAGAAAATTGCCACTTTCCCATCGCGTCGGCGATGTTTTTTTGAACGCCAATTGAGGGCGGTATGTTGCAACCTCGAATCGGCGCTTCGTAGCCGATTTAGAAAATTGCGTTAATTGCGGCGCCCGTTGGCAGAACGTGTGTTTGCAACGTTGGCGAAGAAAGCGGTGAAATTTCACCATTTTCAGAGACGTGCTGGAAGAAGTTTGTAACTTGTTGTCAGCAATGGCAAGAATTGGATGGAAAGGAGAGGGAAGTTGCCCAAAAAAGCAAAGATATAGCGAAAAACGAACGACCAACGGCCGAGTACGGCTATACCACCGTCATGACCGTACCGGCATTGCTAGTACCAGATGTAAGTTTCCAATTCCAAACATGTCGAATGTTAATTGTTATCATCGTAGGGGGGGGGGGGGCTATTTATACTATTTTAATACGTAACTGAAGTCATTTTTTTAGGCAAATAAATAGGTTGTGTTTGCTATTAGTACATTGAAAATAAAATAGGATTGGACAAACATGACAATCTGACAATGATTGAGTATTTTGGGGGAAAGATAACCATATTTGGCCATCACTTGTCACCCTTTACAGTCAGAACATATGAAACTGGTCTTAAAATTTGGAATTGTGTTCTCAATAAATACTTCAATATTTTCCCTGCTAAGTTTTAGGACTGATTTTCATTTTCCGATGGCTGATAGGTCACTGAAGGGAAAAATTAGTGATGGCCAGATCTGGGAATCTTTCCGTTATTTGTTTCACACCGGCTTTCGTTACAGCAGCTGTAACGTAATTGTCAACCTCTGTTGTTAGTCTTTATAGCATTGTCTGGTTCTTGTAATACTCAATGTTGGGATCCATGGCTGTAAGAGCCAGACTATAGACAGGTTGGTTTTCGGACATTCTGTATTTTTCTTTTAAGAGCCACGGACATGAGGGATATCGATTACGAAGGGAAAAAAATTAATTCTACCTCTACAAGAAGTATGATTTGATTACAAACATACTTTTAACTGAAACTTTCGGATCTCTATTATTTAAATCCAATCAGCCATTTCATTGCCAAATATTTTATCTGTCTTATTCTCATTTCAACAGATTCTGCAATGTATCAAAAATAAAGTGAGCAAAACTGAGGATGGAAAAGAGCTCAACTAGTGAAGGAGGTGATGGCGCAGAAGATGTGGTAGTCCCCCGCAAGAGAAGACGCACAGGAGAGAAAGAGCAAAGGACCAGGCATGTTCTACCAGTGGAGTGCATCATATGCAAGAAGAGCAAATGGATCCAGCCGCCATATGGACCGCGGAAAAAAGAGCCACTCACAAACTGCGAATATGAAAAAGGTACAGTCATAATTACATGTACATGCTTATAAAGTGTGACACCACCATAATTTCATATAAATGGAAAGACATTTCCACATAATTTTTGAAACCACTTTGAACCAGATTTTGTTTTCACTATATTTTTCAGGTGGACAACTTCTCAAGGCTGCTGAACTACTCAATGATGAATCCATCCTTCTTGATATTCAAGGTCAAGACATGGTGGCAATCGAAGTCCGGTATCACAGATCATGCCACAAGAATTACATCAAGGTAAGACATTAAGCTATCACCAATGTTGTGTTACTCCCCCCCCCCCAAAAAAAAATTCAATGCAGAACCTTCTTTATCATAAAAAGTGGCTAGACGTTTGGAATATTTTCTGTTGATTTAGAGCATGGCAGCTAGTCAATGTGCAAGGTGTCGAAGGTGATAATATTTTCCTACTTTATGGAATATTATTAAGTGTGTGACTAAAGTCAAATCACAGTAATAGTGCCCTTAATTGTAGGATATAGTGCCTTTAATTGTAGGAAATACTAGGATACATAAAAAATAATAAATAAATACATTTACTATGGGCATGCCATCACATTATATTCATGTAAATTGGATAACTTAATATGCATGCAACTATCCTCTGAAACATTTCTTGTAAATGCAAGAAGGGACATTGCAAGTCACGAATTTGTTCTTGTGTGGCAGGCGACTTGCCGTGTACAGACTTTTGTCGTTGCAGTGATTGTGAGAACACCACTACTGAAGACATCAAATGCCTGTCCAGCGATGACGAAGAAAGTGACATTGAAGACGATGAATAGACACAGGGACTTCACGTAGTACGGAAAAGTTTACATACATGTATTCATCATCAGCCATATTTATGTGTTTGCTCATTCTACATGTACTTGTAAATATGCATAGCTTTTTTGGGGGGGCATGGTGTAGACAGCAGAAACGTGATTTGCCATCATGTCTTTCAGGAAGAATATTTCTTTGGTTTGTATTTTACTGCAAATTTCCAGTTTCCAACACTATATTTTTAGGCTTATGACAATTCCTCATCTACAAATAGTTCTTCCAGCTCTACCTTCTGTCGACCCAAGTTGATGCTTGAGACGAGCGCAACAGCTCCACACTTAAGTGAAAAACTCAATACATGTAATGCCTTGACAATCCATTATTGCATAATTGCATACTTTATAACAATAATTATGACATACATGTATTTGGAATTATGGAAGTTACAGTTCTAGACAGTTTATTTTTGTGTTAATGGCAAATTCAGTGATACCTTGAAGAATTATTTTGTAGAAGAACATATTGAGTATGGCCAAAGATTTATTTGTTGTTTATTTATTAATTAATTACCACAAAATAAAACCTTTCCAATTAGGTCACCGTTGGAATCAAATACTCTATTTTAGGTAAATGACATAATTCGGTAATCTGCAAATAAGTCTTTGAACTTCATATGTAATGGAAAACTCGGTGATATCTTGAAAGAAAATAAATTTGGGTGGTACAAAGTGTTGACTGTGGTCAACTTAGCGTTACTTGTTGATAGTTTGAGAATAAATTACCATTTATTGTTTGCATCAAGGACTTTATTTTAGGTAAATGAAATAAGTCGGTCTTCTCCAAATAGTTTTTCCTTTCATAAACATTTAAGATTAAAAGTTAATGCTGTTATAATCTAATTTGTTGCAAAATTGCACAATTAATTACCATAATTATGTAATTATGTGATTATGTTAAATTTGGAGACAGCTCATTTTGGATTAATGACATAAATGTACATATATGTAATTCAATACTTTCAGCCTCACATGCAAAAATTCAGTGATACCTTGAACAAACTATTTATTGGCATAAAAAACACTGAATATGGCCAAAGCGTTATTTTGTGAATAATTTCATATTTAATGATCACAACAATAAAACCATTAATATGATATTTTTCCTTGGCATCAATATAACAACTGTTTTAGGTTAGTTATATAATGCAGTCGTATACAATTATAGAAAAGGTCAGTCATGCCTTATATGGAAAAGTCAGTTACATGTATGCCTTCTGTGCCACTTTGCAATAAAACATATATGAGCATTGTTTTTGCATATTAAAGTACAGGTAATTAAGAAACCACCTTGTATATGAACCTACAAGTCTATAGAGTTAATAATCATTAATTATTCTAAGTGGGTGACGATCTGCATTTGAATCGGAGAAGCCGTTTCTGAGAACTTTAAGGGGATGGATACCGCCATCGGTCGCTAGGGACCCCTAATAGATTTTTTGGGGGGGATCAAACTTTGGACGGGGATTGTGACTAAACGTGCCACTTGACAGCTCGGCAACAGGAAGAATTGAATTCAGCACCCTCGAATTGACAATGAACAAGCATTTTTTTCTTGCCACCAAATTTTTTTTACGGACTTCATTTTTCTAGGCGAGATAGGATTTCTGGCCCACGGTCTATTACGGAGAAAGATCTTTGACTCTTGACATTGGACTCCGGCGGCCATTCCGCTGGGTTTTCATTGTTGCTGATGTCCAACACGCAATCATAGGCGCTGATTTTCTGCGACACTTCAACTTCCTTGTTGATCTTCGCCATCACAGATTAATTGATGCAACAACTACATTGAGTGTTACAGGAACATCCTCGAATGCACCACTGTTCAGTCCTGTCCTCGCGACGCCAACCTCATCACAGTTCGCGGACATTCTGAAAGATTACCCCGACATTACGAGACCTTGCTATCGTGACACACCAGTGAAACACAATGTCACACATCACATCGTCACGACAGGTCAACCTTCTGCCGCACGTCCACGCCGTCTTGCACCAGACCGTCTTAAAGTAGCGAAAGACGAGTTTCAACACATGATGGAGGCATCATTCGTCCATCGGACAGTAACTGGTCATCTCCACTTCACATGGTCCCCAAGAAACAACCTGGCGACTGGCGACCATGTGGAGACTATCGCGGACTCAATCGCGCCGCTGTGCCTGACCGATATCCTGTTCCGCACCTCCAAGATTTCGCCGCATCTCTACACGGTATGACAGTATTTTCAAAGATTGATCTTGTCCGTGCTTATCATCAAATTCCAATGGCACCTGACTCAATCTCGAAAACGGCCATCACTACTCCCTTCGGACTATTTGAATTTGTCCGCATGCCATTTGGGTTATGCAACGCTGCCCAAACATTTCAGCGATTCATTGATGAAGTCACTCGTGGACTTGATTTTTGCTACGCTTACATTGATGATCTGTTGGTCGCTAGCACAGATGCTGACCAGCACGCACAACATTTCGCCTACTGTTCGATCGTCTCAGTCAGTACGGAGTCATCATCAACCCTGCAAAATGTCAGTTTGGAGTAAACTCACTTGAGTTCCTCGGACACCAAGTCGACTGTCACGGAGTACGTCCACTCGCAGAAAAGGTCAGTGTAATCTTGAACTTTCCTCAACCCACTACACTGACAAAGCTGAGAGAGTTTCTTGGACTTGTTAATTTCTATCGCCGCTTCATCCCACGGTGCTCTCAGGTCCTCCATCCTCTCACTGCTCTGCTGGCTAACACTGGAAAAAAGTCAGCACCGATCACATTCAATGACGCAGCTACAGCCTCATTTGAAGAAATCAAAGCTGCTCTCGCAAACGCTACCCTCCTTACACATCCCAAGCCAGATGCTCCGCTGAGCGTCATGACGGATGCTTCGGATGTGGCAGTAGGAGCTGTTCTTCAACAATGGGTAGATGATTCATGGCAGCCGATCTCATCATGGGCGTCACCAGGATTTGTTCTAGAGGGGGGGCAAAGCATATTTTTGCCAACAAAATGCCTGTATTTCTCAACACAATCTCGATTTATCAGTTTTAGAGGGGGGCAGGGACATTTTGCCCCCCCCCCTTCCCCACCATTAAATTTATACTATGACTTCGCGCCTCTTTTTCTTTTCTTTTTTCTCTTTTTTTTTCTCTTCCTTCCCCCCCCAGGGGGGACAAGTGCCCCCCCCCTTGCCCCCCCCCTCGCAATGCCCATGCTCCAAAACAAGGCTGCTCGACTGATCCATATGAAGCCGAAGTATTTCCCTGCCACACCTCTGCTCCTGGATCTCCATTGGCTTCCAGTCAACCAGCGGATCACTTTTAAGACGGCACTGAACATGTACAAAACTGTATCCAACACTTTCCCGCCATACATTTCGGACACAATCGATTTCAGCAAACCCAAACGTGAAGGTCTTAGATCACAATCCAATCTGGTGGTACATGTACCTCGATCCTCCAGAAAGCTTGGAGACCGTGCATTCTCCGTCGCTGGTCCCCGTAGCTGGAACTCTCTCCCCATTATTATCCGGAACGCTTCATCTGTAGAGCAGTTTAAGGGACTCTTAAAAACACATCTGTTCAATCGCACCTTCTAATTTGTATTTGATTCTGTTGTAAGACATGTATTTATAGGCTCTTTTTTTGGACAATCACATTTTGGTTTTGGTAATTTGGTTGCATTCTCCCCTAGCGCTTTGCATCCTTTGGAAAAGGCGCTTTATAAATATGGTTATATTACTAACAGCTATAATAGGGCGACAGATTTTGCTAACTCCGTCCACAATAGGGCGACACACCTTATTAAGGACACACACATAACTGCCCTGTTTTTGTGACCCTTAGGACAAGGAATTTTGCTGTCGCAAACCATCTAGATCGGTTCCTCATGGTCCAATTAGTAAAAATACTAAATTTCGTGGAAAAAAGATAAGGTAAACTTGGGTTAGGTGACAGTTTAGGTTTGTGCACAAGTCTATGGGAAAGTCACCCTATTGCAGCAAAAAGAGTTATTATTATTATTATTATTATTATTATTATTATTAGGGCTAGGGATATACAGAGAAGTAGTGCACAAAACCTGCACATCGTGACCACAAGGGGTGTGGTTTGATTTTATACTGGAACATTTTTTGTGTGATCACAATGTCACAATCTTGTAATATATTCGGACTGGTGGATCGGCAAATGATAGGAAAATTAAATTAAAATATTTAAAATATTCCTGTAGATTTTGTAGGTACATGTATATTCATTGGCAATGCCAGTTTTTCAGTGGATGTTTCTCACAATTTTCACTTGTTTTGGTTGAAAGTGCTGAACTTAGGTGAGATCTGATTTTAATCTTGCGTGTTTTCTGTAGGGGTAAAAAAAAGTCAAATGTTGTGGAACACAGAACATTTTATTTGGTTGTGTCCCCTGCCCAAAACGTGACTTTTATATAAATTGGCTAACAATTAAACATCTATAAGAGAGCAATGACACCCCATAATGACCTGGTTATTAGTGGTTTTGATTTTAATGGTTTTGTTTATTTTGTTGGGGGTGGATTTTTTTTTTGGGGGGGGGTGGATTTTTTTTTTGGGGGGGGGGGTGGGGTTATTCATTTTTTTTGCCAAAATGATGGATTTGCCGAAGTCTAATGGAACACTTCTCATGAGTGAAGTACCTACTGTGGAAGCCAAAGTTGTAGTATTTTGAAATGTTTGATTCTGCTCTTGTAGTGAAAAGTGGGTTAAGGATACATGTACTTGTACTTCATCCTCTACACTGTGTTCTACCCAAAAAGGTGTAATAAAAATTAAGATTACAAATTATTTATAGTACTATAAATGAATCTGCTCCATAATTTATGTGCCTAGGCTGTGTCTAATAAACTGCCATTTTCTTTTTTTTCCCCATAGACTTTAAAGAAATCAACTGAAAAGGACCAGCACATGGGAATTGCTCATTTCCAGTTGGCACAGACCTACTACCAGCAGCACAACTACGATGCAGCTTTACACAGTCTGGAGAAAGCCCGTAGTTGCCTTCGGGGAAACAAGTTCATTGACTACAAACAGTTAGGGCTGCAGTACAAGTTACATGAGTGTGAGGTATGATATAAATGCAGTAGACAAATTTACGAATCTTGAAATGATAATCTAAGTAACTTAAATTTAAGTACAAATCTTGACTGTAAGAAACATTTCCTGTTTTCCATTTCTTCTTTGGGAACTGTGTGAATATGTCACTTTCAGTAAGAGCACTGGTTTTTTTTATTTAAGTGCAAAGATTCAAAATTGTGTTAATAATGATGACTGGAAACATTGTGATTTTGCAAAACAGCGGAAAAGAGCTCTGTCTATTCATAAGATGGAATTTTGCATTTGGTCTGTCTACATATCAAAATTTCTGAATTACATGTAAGAATTTTAAATATTGTTAGAACAAGGATAGGTTTTCCCATTCCATTGCAGAAAACATCTCACTTCTGTTTGGACACGGACATTTGGACATTAGCACGCAAGCGCACACCCCTTGCTGAATAAAAAGGCGCCTAAGCCACACCCTCCGTGCCCACTGCATGTCCTTTATGAGGCCCTGTAATTATATAATTCTCTCTGATGCGTAGCGTGCACATCATGTAAATTTAACAGCAACCATCCTCCAGGACTCCAAGCACACTATTTCCACCAAAGCAAACCAGGTCTATTTTCTTGGGTTTGACCGTTTGGTCGAAAATATCTGGGGGGGGGGGGAAGAGCCTTCAAATCAGTGCTACTCTCCAGGAAACCTTTCACATGTTTGTTAGCCTACGAGTATAAGATGGAATTTTTGCGCTGGGGTGATATAAATCAAATTAGGTTTTGCCCTTCACCGACGTTTTAAACACTGTATACTCAGTGTGTTACCTCCCGAGTGAAAGTTGGAAAAAATCACTTGGGTGGGACTCGAACCCACGACCTCCTGCTTTCTAGTGCAGATGTCTTACCACTTGACCACCGAGCTAACAAGATCGGTTGGCCGGTTCGAATCTGATGTACATAGCAGCGGGTACCGCATAAACTATTATAAGATGGAATTTTTGCGCCGGGGTGATATAAATCAAATTAGGGTTTGCCCTTCAATCTGTAGTAAAACCTTCCGATATCGAGGACCAAAATCTCAATCCCAGGAAACACTCAGCCTGTCAACTTATTGGGCCCAACTGCTTGGAGTTTCTCTTTCAGATATCAGGAAATTGGTCACAGTACATGTATACATATTTCAACCCAATTGAACCTGTCGTTTGAAGATAAACCGGTAGGCCTTCAAAATATGCACATTTAATATAAAGTCACATGACACATAATGTACCTGCCAACCTCTCCGAATTTGGTTGAATCATTATGAAAATACAATTCTGAATTACAAATTTGTCGCACTTTATTGTGAATTTCTTCAAAATCATTTACATTTTTAATTCAGTACAGTGATTTTATGAACTGAAATGCTGAAAAATCGGTTAGATATAAGCCATGTCCAAATTATCGGCTACGATGTGAAATTGCACACGAACCTATGGGACACAGCTGCAGCGGCCGTACCATAGACGTGTGTAAAATCAAGCCGTAGCCAAGTAATTTGGACATCAGTGTTACCGCTGGGCACCAGCCAGTTTGTATTATGTGTGCAAATGACTTGGAACCAGTGTGTGTTATACACTCGCTTAAAATTCAAGAAGGCACCCAAAAGATTGCCATGTGAGTCCCAAGTTTTGATCATGTTCGTATAGTCTTCACAAAACGTTTTTTGAACTTTATGCATGACATCTTCATGACTTCCAAGGCAAAAAGGGACAGTTTTATAGTGATTAATCACGAAAAGAAGGTATGCACATGTACCATGTACCTACATGTATACGTGATATTGGTATAGCTGGTACATGCCCTGTTAATTTACGTGCAGTTGAAAATGACTGCGCGGGTTGATTACTCATTTGGATTTTGAAAAGTTGGCAGCGATGCATGAGATGGGATGATCTCATCTTGATGTCACTTCAATTTTCATCTATAGCACATCCCGGTCTGGGGACGTACCAAGTTTCAACTCAATCAGACCTGTAGTTCGGGAGATATAGAGCTTCAAAATATACACCTTTATTGTGATGTCACGTGATGTACGGCACCATCTGCAGGTGCTGGTCTAAATTGATTTTAGTCCCCAAAGTGCCAGGCACGTTGAAAACGTGAACAAATGCTGTGGACAAAAGTCTAAAAAAGGAAAAAGAAAATTCAACAAAAACAAAGGCTGTTGGGCAAGTTGACAAAACAGCCAATAACTAGGTCAAGCCTTTTAATGTTACAGGGCCTTACAAGGGACATGCAGGGTGTGGCTTTGGCGCCTTTTGATTCAGCGAGGTTTGTGCCCTTGTGCGCTGATATGCAAATGTAGGTAAACAGAGGTGAAATGTTTTCTTAGTTACTAGAATGGAAAATCCCTTTGGATTTTAGGAAATTTAATACTGAAACACAACTATGTTTTCTTAGTTACTAGAATGGAAAATCCCTTTGGATATTAGGAAATTTAATACTGAAACACAACTATCTTTTAAATTCTATGGAAAGATACTTTAATTTCATTCTAGAATGGCAGTGGGCACCATCGTTTATGTACCGGTATGCCAATAGATTTCATATTTCATCCAGTCTAATTTGCAAACGTGGCATTCTGATTTGTCCAGGTTTTGTAAAAGTCATCTCATGTGGAGATTAGCATTCAATGGAAGAAGGAAAGTCAAAATTTTATCATTCATTTAAATGCCCCTGTCATTCAGTTTTGTAAGTGACAAGCTGAAAACTTTGATTCTGCTTTCTTTTAATCATTAAAAAAAGATGGTCTATATGAATGTTCATTTGTTGTGACTCTCTATCTATGAATGCAAATGACCATGAAAATCGGGTGTGTGTAATATTTGAACTTGAAAAAAACTGATGCATTTTAGATATATTAGAGGCTTTTATTTGTTATTTCAATTCAGTAACAATGCAGGAACAAAAGTTATGCCTATCCAAGCGATACACAACAATATGTTGCCCTCTATCTCTGTCTTAATGTACACGTATAAGGTTAATGATGACTTTAATATCAACTGAATGGGAATGACCACATCGCGAAAACGAATGATAAAGACCAAATTATTTTTTTTATTCAATGCTGTAAATATTTTGGAATCACACTGCACCAAGTGTTAAAATCTACATGTATTCATTCAACATGGGTGTTGCCCTTCACCGATATATTTTTTTATAAACGCTGTATAATCGGTGTTGCCCCCAAGTGATTATGAGAATGCGCCTATTAGAGTAGACGTCCCACCACTCGACCACCAAGCCCACCAGGGTCGGCTAGGCTGGTGGTTCCAACTGGTACCGCAATGAAACTATTTATTGATGATCATTAAATCATTAAATCTATTAACCCTAACCGCCCTGAATCCTCCAAAATCCTTTTTGCAAATTGGAGGAATTTGCAGGATTGAGGTTACATGGCAAAAGTGCGTTGCTGATTTCGGAGTACGCACTGTGTCAAGGTCTTGGGCCGGACCTTGTGTTGTTTATGCTCAGCCGTGCATAAATTTAGTCCTTGATTATACTTGACATCCTCCGCACTGCTCCAGGATGTCGCTGCCTCTGCCTCAGCCTATTGACAGACATAGCTGGAGGATTTTGCAGGATTCAGGCAGTGGTCATCCCTCCATGGACCATATTCAAGAAATAACGGAGGAATTTGCAGGATTGAGGCTATATGCTATTTTTCCATGAGGCCAATTGGGGGATTTTGCAGGATTGAGGCTACATCCTAGCAAAAAGGCCTAGGGAGTTAGGGTTAATGTAAATTCGGAACTGGAATTACATGTAACAATAAAGCCCAACATTTGGAACCAAAGTAAAAGTAGCTTTCCGTGAAATTTGAATGATACAAGTGTAAAAGTAACTGGGAAAAAGTAGAAAGATTGCGGGTAACACCATGTGGAAAGTTATCTCTGCTTGGAAGAAGTGTGGTTCTGAACAGAACCGGTTAGTTGAGTGTAGAACTTGACGTTTCGGATAGTGTGCTCTGTCTTACTCTCAGGAGGGTGAGCTTTCTACTGTATTTTCATCCGCCATGCAAAAGCTTCAAGTCAGTTCTGGAAAAACCTAAAAATTGTGATTTGTATTGACAGATTCTCCATAACCTAGCCTTAACCTATGCTGCCCTTAACGAGAACCAATTGGCCATGGATCTAATGACAAAGGCATCGAGATGCAAGGCAGAGACCAAGCACAACACCATTGACTCAGCACTAACTGCAATCAAGGTAAGCCCTGCTTTTGGACATTGTAGAATGTAGATGAAAATTCATGTTGTAATGAAGGAAGCCCTAGGACAAAAAATGGACAAAATCAGCTGTCAGCTGAGGGAAAAGTACTAAGCCCTCTTGAGGGAGGGGTCGGGGGGAAGGAGTGGAGTACAGATGCAGTGATGAAAATAATGAATGAATAACTCAGCAGCCTAACACTAGCTAGACCACCAATATTTACATGTGAGGTCACTGGCCCCACGCCACAAGACTCTGTTCACTGGCTACTGTACTTCAGTGGACACTTGGCCTCCGTAAAATCAAAAAGTGGAAAGGGGGGAGGGGAGGGAGGGGGCTGGTACCATCTGTCAATGGGGGGGGGGGGCTGTTCAAAACCAACGATTATGTGCAAAAATGGCCAATATATGGTGCTTTTTAGACCGATACATGTGCGAATTTCAGAAAAAGCCAGCCAAAATGTCAGATGCCACAAAAAAGGGCACTTGCTCAGAAAAAAGGGCACTTCTTAAAAAAAAGGGCACTCTTTACAAATTATTGGGGGGTAAGCCCGTTGAAAAGGGGCATTTGAATGGAAAAAGGCAGTCTTTACAAAATATTGGGGGGGGGGGTAAAAAAAACACCTTAAACCCCCCCCCCCCCTTGCTGGCTAGGCCTATGTACTTGAATTCACATTGGAATTTAGCCGAACGATGATTTCTCACTGAGCGTGTTTTCTCTGCAACTCGACACTGCGACCCTCAAGGTACGCACTCAATTCCTTACTGTGTGTGAACCAAGTATTGCAACACTACTCTACAAGTCTCAAGTTTAATTAGAATAACAGTATAAACTAGAGCTTGGCATTTGTTATGAAACACTGTCCAATTAAGTTATTAATATTTTTTATGTAAAGACTAACAAAACGAACAGCGTAATAAGTGCACTGATTCTACTTGCCGAATCACAGTGTGCATGCGTGCTTTTCTGTCTTGCCTTTTTTCAAGACGAAGACGTGCGCAGCGATCTATTTTAGTCGTACTCGCGTGACGACAGTACTTCTCCTCAGACTTTCTCGGAGTCTACATACTAATAACTGGACATGTACATGTACATGTATGCCCGCGAAAAGCAAACGAAAAGCCAGGCTACGTTCAGCGGGCGTGCGCGCCGTATGCCGTGGCTGAACGGCGACGCGCTATGCATTCATTGAATTTTTGAGCGACGGACTAATATTAGGGTATTTTTTGTCGGTGGCGGGTCACGTGTGTGAACAGACAAGCCACGAACCTGGCACAATTGACACCAATGTTTAAGCTATCATTTAATGGACAATTCACGATTATATCTCTCAGGATTGATTTATTTTTGAAGAATAGAAGGTCTTTTCGTTGTGACAGTTGTCCGGTCTGATGACGTCATCAACTTCAAACTTCACACATGTGTTGTTTGCATGAAGGTCATTATATATACCACTTTTCAGGCAAATACAAAACACATCACCACAGACATCTATTCAAAATGCATTTTGGACATTCTTAAACCTGCCGCTAGAGGGCGGTCGAGAATTTCATGACGTCACCGGTACAAGTTTTGAAGAATATTGTCTGGCCAGAGACTAACACCGTTGAAAGCAAGTTCATATCTATAACCAATTTTAAATAATAAGCCAATAATAAGCCACTTCTGGTTTCGAACGGAAGCAAGGGTCATGTGATTTTACGTACACGTTAAAAAATAAAAACCTTAATTTACTCTATCACTTGTCGCAAACAGCAAGACGACAGATCTCATTATTGATTTTATATAGATTTTTAAAGATACAAAATTATCAAAGTTTAATTACTTGTCACGTGACACCTGATGATGTCATCATGCCATCATTGTTCTGGCACAATCTTAGCATTAAGGTCTTTGCTTGGTGTTACTTTGATGAAGATGCCCCATTGAAAAGTGGCCGAAAAGGTCCCTTGAAAAAGAAGGGCACTAAGTGGAAAAACTGTGTACAAAGTCTATGGGCTTAAATAAATATTCAAAATTTCATAATAAATCACACGATGACGTCATCGTTGCGTCTATCTTTGCCAATGACCTTTTCTATATGTTCTTTGACTTGTTAAGTTTCAATGTCATAATGAGTGTGCTTTATGACTAAAATGCTGACGAGAAAAATCGTGCACAAAGTCTATGGGATTTGTTATAGAAGACCAAGTGTCTTGAGCACAAGACTACGCGCCACGTGTTTGGCCCCGTTTCAACAAGCATGACGATGATGAAATAATGGATCTCCACTGAATGCATGTACAATGGATGTCCTATATTTGCAGTGTACTCACGCACACCCAGCTCTACGCTTTCATTGAATTTTTGAGCGACGGACTACCGTTAGGGTATTTTTGTCGGTGGCGGGTCACGTGTGTAAACAATTTGACAAGCCACGCGCCTGGCACAATTGACGCCAATGTTTCATCTATCATTTAATGGACAATTTAAGATTATATCTCTCACGATTGATTTTTGAGCGAGTTAATAAAAAGTCTTTTCGTAACTTCCGGTCTGATGACATCATCGGCTTCAAACTTCACACATGTGTTGTTTGCATGAAGGTCATCATATACACCAATTTTCAAAAGATTACAGCTGACTTTGCCACAGACATCTATTCAACATGCATTTTGGACATTTTTCAACCTGCCGCTAGAGGGCGCTCTAATATTCCATGACGTCATCGGTTACAGTTTCGAAAAGTACTTTCTTGCCAAAGACTAACATCGTTGAAAGCACGTTCATATCTTTTACCATTTTAAAATTACAAGGCACTTCCGGGTTCAAGGTCGATATGTGTTTGAAGTTACAAGTTTATATCTTGAACGGTTTAGGAGTAAAGCTGCGTAGAATTATTGTCCAGAAAAAAAAGAAAGAAAGAAAGAAAGAAAGAAGGAATAATCGGAACAATTCTAGACAGTGGTCGGGTTGTGCCCGACCACTCAATAAACAGTACAAATAGACAGTACAAATGAACAGTACAAAATGGACAGTACAAATAAACAGTAGAACTTAATAATTCCCCCACACTGTTTCCGATCAGTGTGCACTCTGACTCTGGCTGAATTCGGGAGAACTACGGCGGCCAATCTGCTATTTACGCGCTAGCCAACAGTGGAGTATGGTCAATTCCTCCGTGACTCCGAAGACAATGGGTAAACGAAACACCTGGCGGCTTCAGACTGGTATACCACTCCTAACTAAAGAATTACTCACTTCAGTACACATCTCTAGACCACGGGCCTCTGGCTTGACTTGAACTCATGCAACTCGTGCGAATTTGCGAAAACAAATTGGCACTTGAATGTCTCAAAAGTTTGCTCTGATGAACCATGGAGCCTTCTGGTCTCGGCGAATCGGTCAAGGCCGGCTCGAAGCTGCCCATTTTGATGTGTTTTCTGTTCTAATTAATTTTAATTTTTTACCGTATCAAACCCTCGAGATTCTGCTGCAGTGGGTTCCGTGAAACAAACGCATATACCATGTACGCACGAATGAACTGGAAATGGTTGCATTGAACGTACTCACGTACGTAGCATCTTCGCCTAGCCTGCGATTCAGCTTTCCACGTGCGTGCAAGTGTTATTACTGTTACCGCGTGCCAGACTACATAAGTCTGGCACCAATCCCATTTGCGTACAATAACAGTGGTAGTAGACTAGTTTGGTTGCAGTGTTGTACAAAATTTTCTCGTTTCGCCTCTGTACCCCGACCTTTAAAAATGATTTGCGCGGCAAGGTACGGCAAGCTTAATCATTTCTTTTTATAAGCCACTGTTTCAGTAAAAGTCTGAACTTTCTGGGTACATAAGATTTGAGGCTTTGTACATGTATGGTGGAGATACTAAATAAAGAAAGATTTGCGGAAACACCATGTGCGAATAATTTCTCAACTAAGAGAATGGTTCTGAAGAGAACCAGAGGTATAAACTCGACGTTCCGGTCAGTATGCTCTGACCGTCTTCAGGAGAGTGCCTAAACTCCAAGAAAGTGAATACTTATGCGTAAGTAGCAAAAGGGTGGAGTCAATGAAGTGTGAACTCATCGCACCGATCCAGTTCTGGCATCCAAGACGCATACGGGAAGCCATCGAGATCCGCAAGCACAACACAGTTCTGCAAGACATCGGGTTTCACCTCAACGACATCTGGCTCCCACTTCTTCAGACTGATGGGTCTCCTATACCCTAGGTCCTCAGCTACCACCTTAGACTGATGGGTCTCCTATACCCTAGGTCCTCCCTCTACTGACACTGCAACCCTACTGTTCCACTTCAGTGGGCACAAAGCTTGTTCCAGGATCCTGTCTACTTGGCATCCTCCCAGGATGCAACTTCACACTTCATTGACTCCACCCTTTTGCTACTTAAGTATTCACTTTCTTAGAGTTTAGGCACTCTGCTGAAGACGGTCAGAGCATACTGACCGGAACGTTTTCTGGGTACGATCGAGTGTACTAGTCCGTACCATTTTTTTTCCCATAAAGATATGATAAAAACAATTACGATTTATCAAGTAGATTTTATTTTTGCACGGTGATTTAAATGAAAGTTCGGCTCACAGGGTAATGTTTGGCGCAAATGGTCGATATGGAAAGCGCGATTTCAGAATTCGTTTTTCCATCCAAATGAATGCAAAGTTGTGAATGAATGTTTTAATAATAGGAGTCAGTATTCCTTGTGGTACCAGGATACTTTGTATTTTTAGAGCCATGTTGATACTTACTACATGTATTTAAGCATGGTTTGAAATTGACTAATTTTGCATGGTTACAGATATACGGCCAAAACCTCTGGACTCCCTAACTCTTGCCATGATCTTAAAATTCTTCGAAGCCATTGGATTCAAATCGGATGATCCGAGAATTCATGGTCATTTTGATGAACTGAGTAATGTCGTGCACGCATGTTCCGTGTTGCCGTGTTGTTTGGAGCGGGATTGGCCATTGCCAGACTTTGTCTGGTACCGCGGTACTAACAATGTTAATGCGTGGACACTTATCCCGTTGTGTGGAGCGGGATTGGAACTATGCTTTGCCCTCGCGTAACGGTGGGCGGTCTGGCATTGTCTGGTCGCATCGCGGTGTTTGCTTGGCGCGCGCCTGGACAGTGCGAAGGTCGGGGGGGGGGTCGTAACTTTTTGGTTATAAGTGGTAAAAACCTGATTCAAAAATCAGGAGATACACCTATGGAGATACACCTATGAGCCTGATTCAAACGTCATTGATTTTGTTGTGTAATTTGCTTTCAGTGATACAAAACTTGAGATTTTTTTTTAAAATAAAATTCGCCGGACTCCCTACAAGAAGAAACCCATTGCAAGCTGTAAATTTGTAAGCCAGGCACTCCAAAACTCAGTGAATTCAACTAAAAAGATGTTAAAACTCCAACATAATCTTAGCCTTGTTTTAGTGATTTATATTTTATTACGTGTTTTGATAGCTGGCCTCGGCCTTGGCCTTGGCCTCGGAGGTGGTGGCCTCGGCCTTGGCCTTGGCCTCGCGGTTGTGGCCTCGGCCTCGGCCTCGGCCTTGGCCTCGGAGGTTGTGGCCTCGGCCTTGGCCTCGGCCTCGGAGGTTGTGGCCTCGACTACAGCACTGGTGTATTCCTTTTGTGTGTATGTATGGTTGTCTGCATGGTGTAAATCGAGGACACACACTTGCAACATCATTGACGAATTGAGGACAGGAACAGAATCGAGAACGACCTCAATTAGAAAACATGTACAAAACCAATGAGAGCTGTTGCGAAAAAGGACAAACAAAAGTAAAAACAAAGGAAATGGGAAGTGGCACAAAAGAAAATCCTCGATTTACAAATGTGCTAGTGTATGTCTGTGTGTGTGTTATGTTTTGGTTAGGACCTTTTGTCAGCATGGCAACTTGAGAAATACATGTACTTTACTTAGGAACTTAAGATATGGTTTGTGGGTTGTTCTTGATAGTGTTAAGAAGCCTAATGATTTTTGGGCCGACAGGTCAAAAGTCAAGGTCACTATTGCTAAAACAATAGAAATCCTGTCAACGTGGTAACTTCAGAAATGCTTAAAGCTACAGTCCATCATTTGTAATTTGTGCATTTTGTTCTTTTGAAGCAACAAAAGAGTTCAAAATCTAATGAAGGATACTGAGCAACTAACCTGATGAAGTTTCAGCTAAGCTTCAGCTGTACATTCCGAGAAAAACAGCATTCTAAGATCTCAATTTCAAATCAAAAGTTACTGAATCATGTTTTGAATTGTTTTGAATTGCAGCTATACGCGACATAGCGCACTGATCCGACGAATTATAACAACCACGCGCGCGTGTGCGTCGTTCCAATACTTGTGCGCGCTGCGCTGAATAACAAAACGAACTACTAATTTAAATTTTCCTACGGTGCTTCTTAAGAATCACCGTTGGAAATGCCTTCTTTCGTTGATTACTTCAAAATGACAGCTTCCCAGAAAGAATAATTTCACAGGGAGTTTAGTTCCCTTACTATCTTTCAACCAAGTTTGTTTTTGAACAATAATTACGCCAGTTACTTTTCGGATGGCTACAAATCATGGACTATAGCTTTAACTTAGGAATTTGAAATTTGGTTCATGGGTTGTTCTAGGTAGTCTTAAGGAGCCTAGTGCTTTTGGGGCCGATAGGTCAAAGGTCAAGGTCACTTAATATGTTAAAACAATAGAAATTTTGTCAACGCAGTAACTTGAGAAATACTTTACTTAGGAGCTTGAAATTGGTTTGTGGGTAGACTTAGTAGTGTTAAGAAGACTATTTTAGGGCCGACGGGTCAAAGATCAAGGTCAATATTGCTCAAACATTAGAAATAATGTCAGCACGAATGCCTGAGGAACTTCAAATTTGGTTTTTGGGTTGCTCTTTGGAAGTCTTATTAGGCCTATTGATTTTTGGGCCGACAGTTCAAAGGTAAAGGTTTTTTTTTTAAAGTCAGTGCCCCTAACCAAAATTGGAGATTTCTATTGTTTTAGCAATAGTTAAAACAATAGAAATCTCCAATTTTGGTTAGGGGCACTGACTTTTTAAAAAAAACCTCTCACTTGCAGTAATTTTTGTTATATCAATCCATAGCAATGCTGCCAGATAGAGCAGTCACAAAGAAGCGTAAAGAACATCACAAAGCTTTTTCCATGACTCATTATTGCCCAACGGATTTGGTCTTTTCAAATGGGGATGCAGCTTGCATGCAGCATTGTAATCAGGCTCCAGCCCCTAACCGTAACAAATCCTGGCTTTTGAGTATAGCCTGATCAATACCGCTGGTCCTATTGTGTCCCACATGCCAGCAGCCCAATCAACAGGTCTTTGCAGTGGGCACGTGACTGCTTTAGAGACTACTAAGGATGCATGCTACTGGTAGATAGCCTTATTGCTACTGCTAGACCAGTTGCAAATGGTGCACCCTTTATCGATCAAATAGGACTGACTATGTGATCGCGCCACATATCAGAAAACCCCCAGCATGGTGCGTTGATATTGATAAACAAACGACACAAAATAAAGATTTGTTACCCACAGTTACACAATTTGAGTGGCTTATACATGTACATGTATTCATGTTTTAGAACAATATGAAATCTGAGAAAATGGATGGTCGGTGCCTAAAAAAATACACCATTAATAATTTAAAGAAGAATGAAAGTGTGCCAAGTAACGTGTCCACTGCATAGTGAGTAATGGTAGAAGCCTTTAATGTACATACACGTACGTGAAGATGACATGACTATACAAACATCAAAAATTGTTCACTTCGAACCTTGGATGCCTCAGATTTTGTGTCCATTCCATTAAGGTTTGACTTAACGGGAGTTTACTGTTTCCTAATCAAAACCACCACGGAAGTTTTACTTTTTGTCTCTTGTGGACTAAATATCAATAATGCCAAAATTCCGATTGTTAGTGGCTATGGATCTGCTATCAATGAGGGAAGAGGGACTCATGTCTCTCTAAAGTTGTATCTCATTAAGGAACCCTTGTACAAGTGTATGTTATACATGTAAACTAACACATCTGCCATGGACCATGGGGCATGGATGCAAATTGTGCTCAAAATTTGATTTTCTTTGGGCACTTCTTGAATCTAAGTAGAATCACTGTAGACCATTAGCTGAGGCCATCTGGATCATGAAACCAAAATCCACAGTTCTGAAAGTCAACACTGATTCAAATTTTTGCATTTTATTGTACATTTTCAGTGGGAGAATATTGAAAAAAGAAGAAGTTATTGTTATTGCCTTCCGAAAAGATCAAGTTTCATAAATTATTTTTTAGAAATCTGATTCCCACCAATTTTTGGGGGACATTTTTACAATGTCGATATTGGGCCATGTGGGCCATTTACACCAGTGTCATACCCAGTAGACTCTTCCAGGTTCTTCCATCAGTGTTCTGGCTATTATCTTTAGAATGGTAGAAACCAGTCTATCATGACTGCATGCCGCATGTGCTTGGTACCCCGAAACAGTTGTTCACAATAGGCCTTTTGTGTAATTTCCTTTGCTGTGGAACTTAGAGGGACTGCAACGAAAGGTGATATATTAGGCGCTGTCGCTGTTGGCGATCTGCATCTAGGCTATGACCCCAACTGCCATTATCACAACTGTCATTAGTAATGTCAATGGTAGATCGTGTGCCAGAATTGATGCCCTTTACCCGTAATCTGATAATAAACCAGGATTTTTGGCGCATTTCCTCTCCAGGAGCGAAGCCTGCCCAAGTCTTTTGTGGTCCCTGAGGAGCATATCTTCCGCCCTCCTGCTGCCAAGGTCCAAAACATCAAGGGAGTGGATTACTTGGGCAAGGCAAAAGTTGTGTCTGAGCTTGTCATCCCAGATACTGAAAACAAAAGAGGAAGGGTAAGAGAGAACCTTTGTATAACATTTAACAACCATCAGAGCTAGAACCTGGTGAAATCATGTTGAAAGATTTGCACACACATAGCAAAACCATGTTACCATTTCAATATGCTGTGTAAGGCCAAATTTTTTTAAAAATAATCGGTCTCTGGTCAGACCGAAGTTCCGGAATTGTTTTTTTTTTTTCAAGCTTGAATTGTACAGACAAGGTGGGTACTATTTTGCTTTATTGTGTCCTCATTATACATTGGTGTCCTCCATAATTTGCCTTGGTGCCCTTTATCATTTGCCTTGGTGCAATTTCCCCATTCCTTGGTGCTCCTCGGTACAAAAATTTGAGGAGGTGCGGCAATAGAGGGTGCTGTTGTAGCTTCCGTGTTAATTTGAAGAGAAAAAAAAAGTTTGAAGCGCATGATTAAAATTGACGTGCGCGCTGACCGGAGACCAAGTATTATTTTTTTTTGGCCTAATGTGTGGTTCTACTCTGCTGATTTTTCCTGAGCACATTCAAGTAAATTTACGGAGTTACAGATTCTGCTATTAACCAAACTCCATCAAATTTGCCTCAGTAAAAGTTTATGCCGTAAAAATGCCAAAACTGTTCAAAGCTTTATATTTTGCAATGTGTGACATAATTGTTGATGGCCTGTATTATTCTTTGCATAATTAAATTATACTCAGACCTTGCGTCCTTAAGTAAAACACTTTATCACTGTTGTCCAAGTGTTGTCCAAAATCAAAGTTGTTATCACATTAAAGGTGTATTATTAAATTAAAACATCATTTGATTAAAACTGTTGTTATGTGTTAACGGTATGTATTTCTTTTCATTGTAGAGTCCAAGCCCAATTCCTCCACAACACCCGCCGCCCCATCCTATTCCTATCCCTTCCAACAACTTCAAACCCATCACCCAACCCACCAGGAGCCCCTCCCCTAACCCCAAGACCTTACCCTCTTATCCTCCCCCTACTCTCCCAAGCACCAGCCACAATAGCGCCCCTTTACTACCCAATCCCCCACTCCCAAATCCTCTTAGTGGCACCTCTCCTTCCCCAAGCCCAACTCTGGGTGCAAAGGCAACACACAAGGACACCATTAGTATGTGGAATGAGGGCGTGGTCATGTTTGAGCATGGCCAGGTGGGCCCTGCTCTGGACCAATTGCTGAAAATTACGGAACCACCCGCAAAGATCTTATTCAACATTGGAATGCTGCATCTCAAATTGGGCAATGTCTATGAAGCAGAAAAGGTATTTACAATTATATTTAATTTAAATTAAACCCCCCCCCCTTGCGGCCATACATGTAGGTTAACAGAAATGTTTGAAATTTAAAGTGACCCTCCTAATATGTATTCTCATGTAGAGGCATGTCTATTCTTAACAAGGTCATGAAAGACCTTTTAGAGCCCCTGCAGGCTGCAAAGCAACTCATACATGTTGCGCATAGGAACAGAATCAATCGCTACATAAAGATCATCCACAAATAGACATTAGGAATACAATCTCGTAAAGGTTGGTCCGGTCAACTTATACTTGATGATGAGGCTTGCGGTTTTGCCAAAGTCAATTGAGTGTTATCGGCTGACTGATAAGGTTTTTGTGTACAAGAACCCATGGTGCTTGGGGTTTTGTGTAGAATGGTTGCCGGCCACTTTTTACGGGAGTGTGCTAGTAATGGTATCGAGCAATCTTGGCTAAGCCTGCGTGCAGCCAAATTTACCAATGGCATCCCTACATGGTACCCACCTTCCAAATGGGGGCGCTCTTCAAAACTGACCATTATTATGCATACTGCAAATTATGTACCCATTTTCACTGCGCATTGTACATGTAATGGTTTTTTTTGGGATTGATGTCAGAAATCTCTAACCATTTATTGAAATAAATGCTGAACAAAATATTTGGAAAAAAAATCCTCAAGGGGGGGGCAGAGTGCCCCCTCTGCATTTATGCAGAACATATAAATTAATAATACATACTAGTTTGCTATCGAATCCGATTTTTCAATAATTTGGTCTCTATTTCAATTTTTCTCTTGCAATTAAAATGAATCATGTAGACGGGTGGAATGCCATGAACGTTAATGTGAGATCACCAGCTTCCACTACACCCTGAATACAGAATACTAAAAAGACTTATCAGCTCGCTTGCAACAATGGAGCTTCCTAAAAGAAAATAAACAATGGTGCATATGATTTTATGAATCAACTCAATTAATACTTTGTCCTTGTTATTTGGCAATCCTTGAGAGTATGATTCTCTCAGCACACTAGCACAGTTACGCACTGAACACCATAGGTGTAGCCAGCGGGGGAGGGGGGGGGGTTGTGTGGGTAAGGGGGTATTTACCCCCAATATTTTGTAAAGACTGACTTTTTCCATCCAAATGCCCTTTTTTTCACCAGCGCTTACCCCCCAAATATTTGTAAAGAGTGCCCCTTTTTTATGCCCCGCGGCGAAGCCGAAGGGGCATACTGTTTCCGCCTTGTCCTTCCGTGGGTGGGTGGGTGCGTGGGTGCGTGCGTGCGTGCGTGCGTGTGTGTGTCCGGACAAATCTTGTCAGCGCGATAACTTGAGAAATACTTAACATATGAACTTCAAATTTGGTTTGTGTATTGTTCTTGGTAATCCTAAGAACCCTTTTGCATTTGGGGCCGAAAGGTCAAGGGTCAAGGTCACAGTGACTAAAACAAAAGAAATTTTGTCAGCGCGATAACTTGAGAAATACTTTACATATGAAATTCAAATTTGGTTTGTGTATTGTTCTTGGTAATCCTAAGAAGCCTATTGCATTTGGGGCCGAAAGGTCAAGGGTCAAGGTCACAGTGGCTGAAACAATAGAAAGTTTGTCAGCGCTATAACTTGAGAAATACTTTACATATGAACTTCAAATTTGGTTTGTGTATTGTTCTTGGTAATCCTAAGAAGCCTATTGCATTTGGGGCCGAAAGGTCAAGGGTCAAGGTCACAGTGGCTGAAACGATAGAAATTTTGTCAGCGCGATAACGTGAGAAATACTTAACATGTGAACTTCAAATTTGGTTTGTGGATCATTCTTGGTAATCCAAATAGGCCTATTGCATTGGGGGTCGAAAGGTCAAAGGTCAAGTTCACAGTGGCTAAAACAATAGAAATCTTGTATTTATTCTGAGAGCAAAGGGATTAGGGATTAAATCATATAAAACCTACAGAAGACACTAATGCTGTCAATGAACGTTCCATGTGACCAAGGTACATAAGTTGATGTTAAAAGAGTGGTGTCATGTCGTGGGAACAGTCACGGTTGCGGGGCATTTGTGTTTGTAAACACACCTGACTTGTTTTTGTCAGAAAGTGCCCTTTTAAAGAAAAAGCCCTCTTTTTTTTGCAGTGAACGTAACGGGTGCCTTTTTGTTTAATTTCACACATGCATTGCCCTCAAAAGCGTCTTTATTGTCCGTAGTGTGCATAATCGTCGGTTTTGAACAGCGCCACCATCGATATAAGGTACCAGCCCCAACTCCAATGGTCATTGGGCATTGTGAATATTTCCCCTACACATTTCGGAGTATCTGGATCAACAAGGGTACTTAAAAAGTCTGCTCTTTTGTTTACTGCTCCGGAAACCCTTTCCATTTCTAGAGAAAACACTGTTTGCAAACACAACTGACAATACAGCTTGTATATTCTGCTTCATACTTCCATTATAGGTACAACCCTAACAGGGCTTGATTGTATGGAATGCCAAAGAGGCATTTAATGTGATCATCGAATCGGTGATGCACATTTGCAATCGGTGATGCATATTCACGATTGGTGATGGACTTCTGCGACCGGTGATCAACTTTTACTGGTGATGCATACATCCACGAGCAGTGGCAATTGGTTATGGAATTGGTGATCGCAACTTTAATCACTGCGAAAGACCGTCACCTGTTTGCAAAGTCCATCACCAATTGCAAAGTATCACCGATTGCGAAAGTGCATCACTGATTAAATGCCTCTTTTGCGAAACAAGAAAGCCAAAGAGGCATTTAATCGGCGATGGTCTTTAACGATCGATGATGGACTTTGTGATCAGTGATGGACTTTTGCGATCGGTGATGGACTTTCTTGACCATGTGATCAGTTTGGCAATCAGTTGTTGTGTGTTGCGTCTATTCATTGGCACGTTTCACACTGATTTATCAGTTCCTTGCTCCATCATGATATCACTGACTTGTAGGAACTGGAGCAATTTTTACAAATTTATATTATTTCTAGATTTTATTAAACAGTTGTTACAACTTAACACAGTTCAGTATTGAAAACTGTTTATGCGTTGAAGACTGATTGGTTGAACTGGAAGGAATGTTTGAAGAAATGAAGGTTTGATGGAAGTTTGATAGAAGGAAGGTTTTGCAATTGGGGGTGTTGCCAAAATTGGGTGTCTGGGTGTATAAAAGCATGAATGCAGTATGTGTTAACTTGGACACTGTCACACTGGGAATAAAACAATGGTCAAATGCACAGTGCCCTAGCAGGATGAATTATAGTACACTAGGGACACGTTTTGGTCTGGATTTGGGAGAGGTTGCTATGGGGACCACAATCCAGGCCTGGAAGAGTGGTGTAAAAGAGGGATCGGGGACTGAAGTAATGAAATAATAATAGTAATAGTGGATATTTATAAAGCGCACATATCCACCAGGTACTGGCGCTCACGGCGCTACATCATTATTATTACCCCTGCTCATTGGGCCCATGAAACATTCCAAATACCATCTCAGCTCTCTGGGGAGTATACAGCTCGATGCAGCCTGTTAGGCGCAAGGAAGCTAATTCAATCACACTAACCATCTTTGCCCTCACAGGTACCCATTTACTCCTGGGTGGAAAGAAGCAATGAGTGACAAACTGCCTTGCCCAAGGGCACATGCACCATAACCCCGTCAGGACATGAACCACAACCTGCAGCTTTACTCATAGACCACGAATCAGTGCCCTTAACCATGAGGCCACAGCAGTCCACTGAAGTCAAGGGATCTTACTCTGAATTGTACATGATCTATGCTAAATAATGCTAAAAAAAATATTTTCTAAACCTAGAGATGATTATGGTACAAATTAAAGACAAAACATAAGAAAAGGAAAATAATTCACAACGTCCGCTACAAGCTATTACTGAACCTGGCTGCAGAGTTTTTAATTGCTTATATTTTTAATGTATCAATAGTCCATGGTATGTTTTTCTACAAGAGTTTAGATTGTTTTCGTTTTTTAAATTTGAAATTATTATTCATTTTTTCCCCGATTGTGTACACTGTAAAAAAGTTGAGCAAAATGGATTGATAATTTGACCAATGACTGTCGAATTATCAACTGCCTACACTCTAGTCTTGGTCATATTTTTCCCAATAGTTTTGACAGTTTTTACCCAATTCAACCCAACTTCAGGTAATTTCATGCCAATGCTGTGTAAATTACATTGCCCAACAGTGTTTTATCCAACTTTTATACAGTGTACATTTTGTAATGATTATTTATTGTATGTCTAAGACCACTGTGGGAAAATCTGTTGTTTTGCCCCAACAGATTACCAACAGATTACCAACATTGCAATTCTCTGCAGAATACTTCCATATCAACTTTCACTACTTTATTATTATTCATATAAGGTTGTCTTCCTGACTGGCTTTGTTTTATGACCCCTCTGTTTGGTCATCATCCTTTTGTGGTTTGCCCAGGAATGTGAGGCTCACCAAACATAAAGTGGACTGAAGTCAAGCTCGAGTAATATCAGTAACAACAGAACACATTAAGTTTCTTAAAAGGGAAGGGTTTTTACAGCACTGGCTGCGCTGTGTTGTCATGGATCAAATTTGGTCTTAACTCATATTCCACCATACAGTTGACTGGAAGTTATTATTTATACCCCCCCCCATACACACACATGTCACATACCGACAAATAAACATTTTTTTTTTTACTCTGGCTTGGTCTCCTAATATGCAGATAAATCACCTGTTGATTTGTGTTAAACTAAATTGGCTTATCTTTATTTCCTCGTAAACAAAACAAAAGAGAAAGGACTGAGCTCAATTATTGCACTTAACACATGGAAATGTGAACGCAACTCGTAATATCAGTTTTAGTTTAGCCACCAACAACAGAACACATATAAAGTTTCTTAAAAGGGAATTGTTTTTACAGCACTGGCTGCGCTGTGTTGTCATGGATCAAATTCGGTGTTAATATTCCATGACACAGTTGACTGGAAGTTGTTAAGTTTATACCCAGCTTGGCCTCCTAATATGCGGATAAATCACCTGTTGCTTTTTATTAAACTAATTGGCTTATCTTTATTTCCTTGTAAACAAAACAAAAGAGAAAGGACTGAGCTCAATTATTGCACTTAACGCGTGGACATTCGAACTCAACTCTGTGTGGTTGTGTTTACATTCCAATCTTATGGTAAAGTAATGTATGCCCTTGCTTGTATGACAGCTGTTGTAGGACTTCTTTTCGGTAACCATTAAACATGTCATTGAACCCACAGTCATCAGTTTTGTGGCCGAGCGTGTTTAATTGTGGAGTGCAAACAAACTGAAAATACATTCGCTTATTTAACCCAAATGGTTACATATTCTTTCACTGATGAATAATGATTCACCGGTGAGCATAATCTTTTAAAAACAATTTTGGGTACTTACACATCTAAGTTTTCAAAGGAAAACATTGAATAATGTTTAAAAAAAACAAAAAACAAATATAATTTCTGAATAGCACTACAACCACAACAGTAATCTATGTACCGACAATCCCCTGATCATTTTTTTTTTTAAATTTTCAACCCTAAAACATTTACCTTTATTAAAGGCAAATGTTTTAGGGTTGAATTTTTTACAGGGTGTCCCAGAAAAACATTACACCCTAACTTTAAGTGATTGCAACTTCAAAAATAAGTTTGAAAATGTAGGTCGCACCAGGATGACATCATCGCATGATTGATTTTTGAATTTTTGTTGTATTATCAGCATATCTGATAAAACAACAAAAATGATATTGGATTGTCAAGTTGGCATATCAGTACTCTCCTCCCCTCCTATCTCTGTGACCCAGGTTCAAATCCCGCCTAGGCCAAAATGTGGATTGGGTTTTTAGTCCCTACCTGATGCCGTAGGTTTTTGCTAGAATATCATTCAAAAACTGTAATTTCCTTCCACATAGTCTTCCAAGTCTTAAGCATCCTGCTCTGGTGCTTTCGCTGTTGGATGTTGTCAAAAATAAATATAAATATAAATAAACATAATATGTGATAAACAAAGTGACATCCTGACGACATTGTCAATTGATATATACATTAAAGTATTTTTATTTTGTTCCATTTGCCCCCAAAAACAACAATTTAAATCAGATGAACTGAAAGCTGTTCGCATACAATATCATATAAAGCTGGTTTCTTGGGGGGCATATGGTTGTGCACCATCTGAAAGGCAGTGTTGTAGTCGAGTCACAAGCCTTCAGTCCGAGTTACAAGCCTCGAGTCCCAGTCCAAGTCTCGAGTCACAAGCCTCGAGTCCGAGTCTCATGCCTCGAGTCCAAGTCATGAGTCACTTGTTCTTAGTTGTCCACCAAAGTAATCAATTTTTTGTTTTAAATTATTTTTCAATCATCCATTCTGTCTTTTAGGTAAATACCAGTGTAAATAGTTTACCTTGTGTGTGTAAATGTTGTTTTGACCCAAAATATGTTTTCCTTTTAATACTGGACACTTTTTGGCATGACACCGGGCCCTAGTGCTGGTTGTGCAGGTGCCAGGCATACATGTGTGGCCCCTGGTATCGATTTTCTGCGGCGCCGTGTTTTGTTTTGGAGTAAAAAAGAATGCTACGCTCATCGCACAAATACATAACGTTATGTTTTTTTCTTTTGATGAAAACACGTGACTCGAGTCATGAGTCACCAAGCTCGAGTCCGAATCATCATGGTCGAGTCCAAGTCCGAGTCATTTTCCAATGTGACTCAAGTCAAGTCCAAATCACGCAAAATGTGACTTGAGTCTGACTCGAGTCCGAGTCCTGGACTCAAGTCGTACAACACTGCTGAAAGGAAACCTTCATTTGCGCAAAGTAATTTTCTCAATAGTCATAAATGTCATGTATCAAAGCAAGTGACATGCCTTATTAACCAAACAACCAGATAATCTTTTCAGGTCTGTGACTGATTTTTTATTTTTATTTCAGGTGTTCAAAACAGTAGTTGACAAAGACCCCCACCTTGCTATTGGCTACTATCAAGACGGCAATGTCCAGTGTCAGCTGAACAGGCCAGAGCAGGCCAGGAGACAGTACGAGAAATGCCTAGGCTGCTTCAGAGGTCATAAGTTCATTGACTACAAGCAGCTAGGCTTGCCATATAAGTTGTACGAATTTGAGGTGGGTGGAGGGGGATTTTGAAGGCAACTGACAATGATATTTTAGTTTCTTATATTGTGGTTTTTATATCGATCAATCTTGCTGTTTTTTCTTCTACGTATTACCATTATTTATTCAGCCAACAGATAAAAAACACATGAACATAGCAATTGTCTACATGTATTTGGGCAATTCCATGAGGAAGTGGACATGGTTGTTCAAATTTTCAAAACTGCAAGCATCGATCACAACCTCAAATGTGGTATCAAATTAAAGGTGACAAGACCTTTCAATGGAGTGATGTGGCAGTGAGGTTGAAGGTGGTTAAATGCATTTTTTGGGGTCCAAAAACTGTTTTTTGGGGGGCTACAATTATGGACTTTAGGTAGTCATTTTGGCACCTTGTTTTTACATGTGAAATGCAATGGTTATTGTGAGTTTTTGTTTTTAAGGCAGATATAAAGGTTCACATTTTATGCCGGGGGGTGGGGGTGTTTGTTTAACAATTTCTTATATGTTTTAACTTGTACCAAAGATGTCAGACTAACTGTAACATGAGCTACCGTATGACATGACATATAGCCTAATGATGTAAGTAGTCCAGTCAGTTTACAGCAAAACAGGGCCTGACCTAGCAGTAATTACAATAGAATATTTTAACACTGTCGCGCAAAGGAAGTATCACTGTTTATTTCATCGAAGGAGTTGTTGTATTTTTTTAGAAGAAATTTAGGTCATTGGCTTAACTTTATAAATTGTTAAAAACGTATATCCCCAAATGCCTTAATGGAGAAAACTAGAGGTTCACATTTGTTGAGTTACAAACGCAGGGTGGTTGGGCTGGCATTCATTTCATATGTCACAAACTTTGCCACAAAAATCAACTGCAAACATGTTATACATATTCAACCTGCCGCTAGAGGGCGCTCTAACATTTTATGACATCACCAGTAATTTTTTTCTGAAGTACAAACTAGCCGGAAGGAAGGGTCATGCGATTTTGCATGTAATATAACAATGAAGACCCTGGAGCATTGTATCAATTCCTGTAAAAAGCAAAATCAGATCCCTCACAGTTGATTTTTATGTTGATTTTCAAAGATTAATCATGTGGTCCCAACATATATGCACACCTATGTTACTGTATTGTAAACTCATCAAGTACAATCGTTCAAAAAAACCATGTTTAATAAGGCCCCCAAAAAAATATATATTCGGTCTCTGGTCAGACCAAAGTTCCGGAATTGACGCGGCGATGCGGCTTTTTTTTTTTTTTTGCTTTTTTTTTTTTTTTTTCAAGCTTGGCTTGTACAGACAAGGTGGGGGTACTATTTTGCTTTTTTGGTGTCCTCATGTACATTGGTGTCCTTCATAATTTGCCTTGGTGCTCTCGATCATTTGCCGTGGTGCGATTTCCTATTCCTTGGTGCTCTTTGGTAAAAAAAATTGAGGAGGTGCGGCAATAGAGGGCGCTGTTGGAGCTACCGCGGAACATTTTGGAAAAAAAAAAAGATTGACGCGCATGATTAAAATCGGCGCAAGCACTGACCAGAGACCGACTTATTATTTTTTTTGGCCTAACTCATATCTCTAAAAGTAAAGGTTGCACACCATTGGCCCAATACAAAGTATTGCTCACCAAACCCTCTTTACCCCAATGCACCTTTTTTAGAAGGGAAAAAGAAAGTCCAATTAAAAAAAAAAAAAAACTGAATTGGGCACGCTGTTGCCAGCCCAAATTTTGAGTTTTATATGACATCATCTAAACTAAAAAAAAATGTGCTTCCGTTAGGCCAAAAAAAAAAAGTCTCCGGTTTCTGGTATGGAGCTTGCCCCAAAAGTGGTGCGGCGACGCGGCTTTTTTTTTTTTTTTACCTGTTTTTTTTTTGTTTTTTTGGCTTCAAATGGCGGCTGATGACTGCAAATGGTGCCCGACTAAACTTAGTGCAAATATATGGGAGTCCAGAGAGGCCACATAAATCTTATTCTCGATCATAACCCCTTCTAAAAACACGTTAAAATTGTGCAGCAGCAGAATTCCAGTCAAACCAGTGAGTTTGGCGGTTTTGAAACATCATCTTGTATTGAAAAAAAAACTTTTTCATTTTTCGGACGCGCATGGCTAAGGCGACGCGCGCGCATACCAGAAACCGGAGACTTTTTTTTTTTGGCCTTAGCAAGTTGTTGTATAAACGTGTACACTAGTTAATACTTAGGAATACATGGCTCGCCCATCAAAATTATGTACCGCCCTCTCAGTTTTGGCAAGCATAAACTGTGAGTCAGGGGAATTTCCCTGCCATTATACACACACAATGCAATCCACGTACATGCCTTGTAATGAACGTTTTAAAGGCTAGGAGTGTTGAGCCTTACATTTCAAGGGTGCCGCGGGGCATGTCCAAGTTCACTCATTGCCAAGAGACACAGGGAAGTTTAAGACCCACTTTTACACTGACATTTTAAAGCAAAATCAAGGTAATATCTGTCAGGGTTGATTTTTCAGGAATTTTCAAATGAATAGCTAGGTCTTTTCATTATAACTTCTGGTCTGATGACGTCATCAGTTTTTTTTTCTTTTTGCGCACAGGTGTTGTCTGTATAAAGGTCATCATATATACTAATTTTGAAGTGATTACCGCTAGAGGTGAAGTGATTGCTGCTAGAGGACTCTTAACATTTTATGGCGTCACTGGTTATTTTTTTCTAAAAGTACAACCTAGCCAGAGACTAACATCATTGAAAGCAAGTTCACACCCTTTTCACTTTCAAATTTTAAGGCACTTCTGGTTTCGATCAATTCCCACAAATCCAAGTTTAGGTCTCCCACGGTTAATTTTATATTGATCTTCAAAGATTAAATCTAGAAATTGTTAATTGCTTGTAATTTGACACCCGATGATGTCATCATGACATCAGAGTAATATGCACCAGTCAGGTTGAGGGTTGATATATGTTGAAAGTTTAAGTTCTTACCATATACAGTTTAGGAGAATTATTGTCGGAGAAAAAAAGGAAAGAAGGAAAGACAAATTATTTAATCAGAACAATTCTGAACAGTGGTCGGGTTGTGCCCAACCACTTAATTAACTGGATTAAAATCTAGCAGTGAAAATTTAACTGAAGTTGGGCCTTTAGAGAAAAGAAATTAGGCAGCAGTGTGACAGTGTATAACAAATAATATATCTGCCCATACCCCCCCCCCCAGATCAAGGCTGGGAAGAGTGGGTGTGTGTGTGTGTGTGGGGGGGCGTTCTAATCAACCTCCCTGTCCCAATGCTATTGAGTTCATTTTTTAGGTTATAATTATGTGAGGTCTGTTCCATACAAAGAATCATTTTTTTTTCAGAACTTGAGTATGCTTGTGTGGAGTAGTACATTGATTTCAAATCTCTCTTGAAAAGCAGATCCTCAATCAAACAGTTTTTGACATCCATCTTGCAGTCACGTCTAGGGATTTTTTAATGCATCTGAAGGGACCTGGATAAAATGATGACTTTAAACAGACAGTATCCCCATCAAATATAGGATTGTGAACCAAGTTACAAACTTAAATTGTCGTCTGCTGCCCTCACATGTGGTTATGATCCAAATGATGATCTTATGTAACTCGAAGCAAGTCAAATTTAATCTCCAAAAGGTGCTTGAAAAAAAACACACCCAAATTTAATGCCACCTTATAGAAAAAAGGAGACTTTTCACATGTTGTTTGTGTATTTATTTGAAGTTGTTTGATGCTTGAATGATTCTGTTGCAATATGTTCTAGGTCAGAACGTAAATTGACCGGACTAAACGGGCACCAAAAAGCTAAATTTTCAAATGCAAAGCATTTAAACTTTTGCTGTGTCTGTTTTATGTAAAGTGAGTTACCAATAGTATTTTTTTAATTGATTTAAAATAATAAACTACTTGTTCACCTGTGCATGTATTTATGTATGTCGGTATGCGTGTCCATATGTAAACTTACGTCTGTACTGGCATGTACATGTATGTGATATTTTGGTTAAAGTTTCGAAAAATTGGTCTCATTTCAAAAGTTGAAGTCCAATTGGAACCAAACTTGAGTCATAGATGCAACATGGCAATGTTCATATGATAATGATGTCAAAGGTCACATACCAAGGTCAAAGGTCATCTGAGGTCAAGTTGTAAAATATGCTGAAGATTGGTCTCATTTGAAACAGGCGAGCTGCATGGTTCGAAAACCACCTTGTATGAATAATCTTAACAAGAGTAGAATTTTCTGCTTTTTTTTCCTTGTGGTAATTAGGTTCTTCACAATCAGGCCTGGACTTTCTTCAAGTTGGGTCAAAGAGAGAAATGCAACCAGCTGCTGCTGGAAGCGCAGGGGACTAAACCAGAGACCAAACATGACGCCATTGATAACTCACTCAAGAATGCAAAAGTAAACATTGTTTTCTTAAAAAAACACATTTACTTTCTATATGCTTGTAAAAGGCTTGCCATAGATTTTTGATATGAATAGAATATATGAAACAAATTTGTGGGATTTCTGTGAAGTATGTGACACCCCACAAGCCAAATGTTTTGGTTTACAAACTTGTTTTTGTTGGCAAAAGGGGAAACTAAAATGGCCACCTTCAAATTTAAGTCAAACAGCATGTATCCTCATCCCTTTTTTGCTGTTCCATTCAGCTTTAGAAAGTTTTTTTTCGTACATCTTTTTTTAGAGGAGTGTTTCAGCAATTTTATAACGTGTCAAAACAGTGGAAACTGTATTTCGTTTAGTTTGTGGCAGACAAAGTTGGGGACAATTTTCATGAATAATTGTTTGTTTCTGATCCCAATTGTTCATGACACTGTCATCAGGATGCTTCCCAGCACCATATGAAAACATTAAAATGCTTTAAAATCTAGTATAAAATTCTGTCACCAAAGATTTATTCAACCAACTGGCTTTTTGTACATTATATGTAAGACAGAAAACGACACCTTATCAGAAAAAGACACCTCAGTTAACTTCAGAAATGATTCTATTAGTCATATTAAATTCACCCATTTCTTAAATCTGATGAAACAGAATAACATGAGGTCACAAACATTACGTAAGTCAGGCGCTCACATGTAGCACAGGAAAACACACAGTAAACATAATTTTTTTATAACGTTTTCTTGATATCAGTGGATGGCAGTGTGTACCATTCCAGTATTTCCGTCTAAATATCAATTTTCAAATTTTCCTGTAGGCTGGCGCCCCTTTTGATATAATGAAACTGCCCAAGGGTGCACTTTTTCGCCCACCCAAGGCCAAAATCGACAACTTGAATAAAATTGATTTCCTTGGCCAAGCCCAAGTGGTTTCTACGCTGAACACAGGAGGTGACAGAAGTACTTCCCCTGCTCCAACAAGGGTAAGATTTCTCACTACCTTACCTTCCCTACAACATCTTAATTAGTTAGATGTTTATTTTATCTTTTTGTTCTCAATTTGAACTAAGATGGGACTTTTTTTACTTTTACTATTTCTGCTGCTTTCATACTGAAAAACCAATTGGCAAACTTACACTTCTCAGTTGTGTACAAAAAAATTAAAGAACTAGTTTTTACCCCTCAGCCGAGAGGCTGGAGCTAGGGCTTTTGTCATCACATACGGCGTTTGTCCCTATGTCGTTACAGACGTCTGGGCGTCCGTCCGTTCGGGCTGCTTAGTTTCCGGATGATAACTTGAGTTTGCAATGTTGTTTTGATTGTAACTTCGGTAGGGGGTTGCCCTTTGGAGAAGGCAAGTGGGGATTGGTTTGGGGGTCAAAAGTCAAGGTCACCTAGGTGAGTTAGGTAAATGGTTTCAGAATGATAAGGCCAAAAAAAAAACTTCTGCTTCTGGTTCCCTGACTGACCCTATTTTTAGGCTGCGACCCTTAACATTTTATTGGCAAGTCAAAATAAAAATAAAAAATAACAATAAATTAATAAACAAATTGAAAAACCTTAATGGCCTATGTCTTTTCTGTCTTTACAAAACACCTCTCAACAACCCTTTTGCGTAAAAAAATGCTTGTATTTATTCGTTCGCTAATTTACATTCGCTATTTTTCTTAGAAGAAACCTCCAATTAAACTATGCAATTCGATGTCGCAGTAACGATATGAAAAACGTGCGTTATAGTGACCATAGTGTTATAATGCTGTATGCAGGGCTAGCAATGACTGGTTCCCGCCGCGCCGCACACTGAAATGCAAAGAAGGCATGATGGAAATGAGGTAACCAGTCTATGCATGGGTATGGCTGCACAATGCAGCTTGGTCGGATTAGACATCGTAATAATGCCAAGAAAACACCGATGGAAAAAGAACATTTTTGCAAGTTAATTCACAAAACTTTGCTCTTGTCTGTGTATGTATTTTCCGTGTTCATGAATATATTTTGAGGTCGTGATACTCGTATTTGGAGTGATACGATGCAGCGTGTTTCCCCGAGATTTCCTACCTTAAAAACAAGATTTTCGCCCGCCACACACAGTGCATCACGCAGGCTTATACCGCGCTATGTACGGACAGTGTCGGCCAGTTTCCCGTCATGACTAGCATTGTGCACGACCTGAATTTTCCATTTAAAAAAAAAAGAATTATCGACCGTAAATATTTTGACAATAATTAAGGTAACTTTTAATCTCTATTTGTTGTCA
>CM057138.1:6067919-6092919 GCA_029964075.1 Patiria pectinifera | reverse complement strand
TCGTTTTCCTTTCTGCAACCTGGACACAGTTGTCCACGGAAAGCAAGGTTTTTTTATATTTTTTTCGTGGAAGGACTTGAATGGCCTGGAAGTCTTTTGGCTCAGTAATTTGGAAAGTCTTGTTGGGGGAGGCCGAGCTGGCGGGGGAAACATTGGCAACGGTGACGTCAATGGCTCCGAGCGAATTCCACGGATCCCGGCCGACGGTAATTTGCAGACATTTTAGGGGAACCACCGGTAATTGTGAATGTCAGATCTTACTCACAATGACGAGAATATTGCTCTAGGGCCTGACTGGGGAGGAAACTGTATTTATCAGGATACAAAAGGCTGGGTTGAAGTCTTTTCTTCGGACCCAGGGATTCTTCTCCGTGGATTGCGACTGTCAATTTGATTGAAATCAAGCCGTTTTCAGTAGATATTGAATGCAGTAAGCATGTTCAGAGGATGAAATTACAGTTGAGCACTGGATATTTTCCAACTTCCACTACGGGTGCATTCTATAAATTTAAGGTCTAAAGTTTGACATTTTTCATGTCCGTGTTACGTCTGAACTTTGATATTTGCCGTTCATACATCATTAATAAAAATAAGTCTACCCTATTTACTTGCAGTGGTACCTTCAAATTTAGTAGATGTTTCGACTCATTTTTTGCATGTTTCTAGTAATTTTTCTTGAAACTGTTCGTGCATTTTAAAGTCAACATACATTGTACTGGTACAACGTTGGCAAACATCAAAAACAAAACTACACATAAAGCATCCTGTCATGCCTGTGAAATCGCGGCAAATGTGCTGTCATTTTCAAGAAAAGTGGATTTTTTTGCATCAATTTCCAACGATGGTTGGCCGACTGACTTTTTTTTTCAAATACTGCCCCCAATTTACCAAATTTACTTAGTCCACATTTGATTTGCAATTGGTTAAACACCCGTAAACAGGTGCATGTCAGAGCTACATACATGTACATTCTAGTGGTTCCCTGACTTCACATATTGTGATGAACTTACATTCAGTCACTATAACTCAGAGTTGGATGACTCGTGATTTGGACTCGGACTTGAGTCTGACTCGAATCCCATTTTCCATGACTCAGACTCGGACTTGAGTCATGATAACAAATGCTTCAGACTTGGACTCGGACTGGAGTCCGACTCAAGTCCCATTTTCCGACCGGCTATTTCAAATTCAAAGGGGGGGGGGCGGGATGTGAGCTACTCCTCACTTGATGGCGCTCTTTTCTACTTTTTATCTTTCCTCTTTCTAGCAATAATTCATAAATCCGTACATGCCAAGGGGATGAATTAGCATTTATTAACACAGTTGCCGTCATGCCTCTTTTAACTTATGATAAGAACAAAAAATTGAAACCGTTTTTAGGGGGGGGGGGGACGGCCCCATGTTGTCCCCTCTCCTAGATTCACCTTGATCCCCCCCTTCAAACCCCATACAGTGTGCCAAAATTTGCTCTGTTAAAAAAATGGAATAAATGTCTATTGTCATTTGTAATCCAGGTCACATGTCTGACAGCGCATTGCTTGGAGTTGAACGCTCCGTTGCATACTGCCAGGGTCACACCCACTACCCTTAACCATTCTCAAGGCCATTATCTCTCCGTCGTACGTGTACTGTCAGAATGAAAGAAACCTACCGGTGCATGTACATGTGTGTGATGTACATAACCAATGTGCACAGACCAAGTTATGAAGGTGGTGACCAACACATTAATCATCAAGAGTAAAAAAAGAAAAAAAGGAAAAAAAAGAAAAGAAAAAGAGGCGCGAAGACAAAGTGGTGTAAATTTAATGAGTTGGGGGGGGGGGCAAAATGTCCCTGCCACCCTCTAAAACTGATAAATCGAGAACGTGTTGAGAAATACAATCATTTTTTGGCAAAAAAAAAATTTGCCCCCTCTAGAAAAAATCCTGGCGACACCCATGTTCTTCACCTTTTTCTTTTTCAAAAATAGCGCTTCAAATTGGATGCTTACCACTGTTGTGGGACCCGATTTCGTACAGTGAATTGCAACTTATGTGACACCACAGACTGATGTTGAATACTGCTAAATACATGTAAGGCGAAGTAAAAAAAAACACCTGTTGACCATCCAGGCTTTGTCAAGAAAGAGGAGGACGAGGGCCTTATTATTTTTTATTGAAAAAAGGCTAAAATAGCCATTTTTAGCTTTAAAAAGGAGGAATCATTTAATTTGATATTTCTGTGTAGTTGTCTACTTCTGGTAGTTGATGACCACAAAACCTTCTTAAAGTGCTTACTGAACATTCGTAAAGCTATTACCGTAGTATTAGGAGCATCTGAACTTCTGAAACATCTTGAGAAAATGTTGTGCCTAAAAGTTAAAAAATATATTAAGAAAAATTGATGCAGCCTCACAAAAGGAAGCGGGCAGGGATGATCAACTGGTATGTTTTCTTTTTCCTTGGCTTAATTTGATGGCCCCGCAACTGAAATACGTATTGGGTAGACAAAAAAAATTGCCTTGCATGCATTTTTAACGAACTATTTTGTAAACTAAGTACAAACCATGAACATTCAAAAACTTACCATGAAAACCATACTCAGCGATGTGTGCTTGAAGCAATGTCTTTCATCACACCAGGCTATTTATGGAGAAAGTAATATTGAGATTATTGAAAAAGGCTATACACTTTTTCACAATGTAGGCGTACATGTACATGTACATGTATGTCCTTTAACTTGAGCTTGCAACCATAGGATCACACATGTGCATGTATAGGTGGGCACGGACATTCGGGATTTTTTACCCAAAAAATGACTTACATGTTTGTAGCTCCCAGACCTACATGTAGGTCTTCCACGGTTACTCACGTTACGTTTTTGATGTACTTTTGAGTTTCCTTTGGCCGTAATTACCATACTGAAAAGGTTTACTAACTGTTATCCCCATGGTAGATAGAGTAGACCTAGACCTACCTAAGCACCAAAGATGACATCCAGAAACATTTCTTATGTACATGTACATGTATGATAAACAAGACGCACAAAATCGGTTACGCACGTTACATTTTTGGGTATGCATAAAACGCCAACATGCTTTGATCAAAAAGTGTCCTCATACAGGCAACCTGTGGACATTTCTTTGAAATGGATAAAAGACATGCCATGGGGCACACATAATAAGAATAAACCAAATCCTCTAGAATCTTCCATTTTTTTGCAATCCACAAAAAACATGGTTACTCACGTTACGGTTACTCACGTTACATTTTGTCCAACCCATCTGATAATCTTATGGCATGATTTTTTTTGACTAAATTATCAGTTAGTATGTTTCTACCCAATAGGCATCAGAACTACTAAAAAGTCTGACTTAAATTTGCATTTTGGATCTCCAATGGTAAGTACTCCAAGTTAAAGGTTTTCATCTGACATTATTCTGATACTACCGTACATGTACAGTGCACACTGATCCCCTATCAGGAACTTGTTGTTTCCTCTTAAGTCCAGCTGTAGATTAGTTTTGTTTAAACTAATGCTGAGCCATCAGAACAAACCTCTCATGTTCTGAGAGTCTGCTAAAACTGAATGTATGCCACGATAGCACAGAATATAGGGTCCATGGGAAGGCCACACTATCAGAGACCATGATGTAGAGAGTGGGTTCCAGGGCATACCACTGTACCGGTAGCTTAGTGTGAAGTGCCTACATAATGTAATTTATTTTTTGTTCCAAATAAACATTTTAATTTCAATGTAGGGACGTACAGATGTCTTTCTTATTCCATTCAACAACATAAAACCTTGATAAAATACTTCACTTGGATTCAATTAAAATAAAATATGCTGTCTCAAAGACAATTTTGCACCATAAACAGGATAAAATATGCTTAAAAGTATCTTTAATACTTGAGGTTCTTTGGTTTAAGATAAACAGTTATAATCAATCAAATTAACCAGTTATCAAGCAAAAGTCACTTTGGGTATAGTTTGGGTGACTTGGGATAAAAAAACTTGGTTAGGGGCCTACTCACGTTACATTTTTGGTTACCAACGTTACAAAAGTTACTCATGTTACCAAATTTAGTTGCCTTGTATTCTTAAATGTGTGTATTAGTGTCAACAAAACTATCTATGTTGATGCGAAGAATGATAATCCTAAATACCAAAATTTAATTCATTAGAAATGTTGGTGAGAAAATACTTTTATATCTTTTCAGCTACTCACGTTACATTGACCCCAAAAAGGTTTAAAATGCTACTGTTAGACATCTAAAAATGGATGTCGGCTGTGAATTGACATATGTTTCAGAGATTAAGACTATCATACATGGTAGAAATAAGGTTATGATTGAAATATCTCTCATTGCATTAATAGCAATCAAGGTTTACACTTTACCAAATATTTTGAGTTCTTTGTAGTACAAAAATATTTTCACTTTAAAACACAATTTCTCAAAAAATGTTCGATAAAATTGGGTTTTCTTTGTTAATTTCTCATACTTGAATGTATTTAATCTGTAACAAAAATGTGAAACTGGGTTAAAAAATAAAACTTTTTTTTTCTTAGCCATGTCCACCAAACCGTGGAATTGCCCACATGTATGTTGTTGAAACTCAATAGTTCTTGAGTGTGAAGTGCTGAATGAATGATAAACATGCATGTAGCAACCGATGAAAACTGGTACATACTTGTATGTAAATGAATGTATGTGTTTTCATCAGATGACATCAGCCCGCCCCCACCTATAGGCGTCGCCGAACCAATATGAATTGAAGTGGGGGGAGGGGGCGGGGGCGGGTTGGGGGGGGGGGTTTGGCGGGGGAGACAACAAAATTGCCAAGTGCTGGAGGGTATGTACCGGTAGCCATGAATTGTTTTCTTACATTGAAGATCATCCCAGCTCTACAAAATCTAAAAGCAGCAAAAACTGGGGGAGTTGGCAGGATGCCATCCGAGTGATGCTGCTTCTGCCGGTTTGAATATTTTCAGAAAAAAAAAAACCATATGCATGTTCCGGTACACACACGACTGTGATGTTATTTTATCGTAAAATTGCGCTTCTTTTTTTTTAGGTGCCACTTTTTTGTCGAGGACTCGACTGTAAATATTTGTCGGCGCCGGGACGTTGTTCCCATCCTTTCAGCAGGTTACAGCCCTTGACACTTATCAAATTTAAGATAGTGGATATATTGCCGGAGGTAATGCCGGCAAGCTAACGTTTACTAAAGGTTTGCTGGCGGCAATCCATATCAATAGAGGGCACTGTACTCTCTAAGATAGGGCTGAATTTTCTTTCTTTATCATTTTAAATCGAATCCTAGTTCTGTAATTGCAGTGGGTTTTTTTCTGATGCGTGGATCTGGAGGATTTCAAAAAAATTTGGGAAAAAAAGTGTTGGCCCCCCCCCCCCCCCCCCGGGCCGCAAATTCTCTTTTCCCAAACGATATCCGCATACATTACATGGTTATTTAGTGCCCTCTAACTTCTAAGATACTTCTATGATGCATATGCAGGTGAGGTAGGCCCCCCATATAATTGTTTTTTCCCAACGTTATTACGTTAGCGAGCACTGCGATTCACGCGGAGCCTCATAGTTCTAGGGGTACATTTATTGTGATAGCTCAGTCGATACAGGGTTTGTGATTTTGCACCGCGAGGTTGCGGGTTCGAAACATGGTTTTGCACCCGAATTTTATTTCTTTTCTAACCTGATTTTTTTTACATGTTTTAAATGGGAAATATGGCCTAGGCCTATTTTAGTCCGAATTTCAAAATGTTCGAATTCATTTTTTTTTGGTAATCCTTACTTTTAGGACACCTCTATTTTTAACGAGTTCTGTTCAAAACTGACTTTTGCAGATGTCTTTCCAGTACCAAAGTGACTTTTGCAGGCTAAAGCAGTCTTTTTTCTTCATATACTCATGTTAGTTGTAATTTTGAAAGCACTTTCAAAGAAAATGTGACTTTCCTACCTTTTTTTGCTGTCAGACGTGCATGTTGTTGTTCTCACAACACAGTGAAAGCCCTACATAATAAAAGCCCGATGCTGATTGGCTGCTCAAAAAAATAAATAAGATGTTTATTTTTTATCAGCCAATCAGCAACGAGCTTTCATTGCATCAAGCTTTCACGTCCTAAAAGTAAGGATTACCTTCTTTTTTTAGGGCCTAATTTTAACTTTTTTTTCATGTTTTTAGAAAAGTTTAGTCCAAAGCGCCATAGCGCCAACCTTGTACCCAGGGTGTCGAGCAGTACGCGCCCACCACTACCTGCTCTCTCACCCTGGTATTGGATCATTTGCATGTGCAAGATTTTTGCAGACGTATGCAAATGAGGAACAGTCTGGTGCCTGGATATGCGTTACACATTAGCGTTTGTTTTTGTATGCGGTGTCTGGGGTAAAAACAGAGTCAATTCGTAGCAGCGCGAGCACGGCGTGAGTTACGAAAACACGATTTTTGAAATCAAACTGTTACGATCTTATCGAGACAACATGCAGTATCATTTTTCATATTAATATGAGCAAATTGGAAAGGAAATTAGTATTTTTGAGAAGGCGTGGACGAAATGATCGCAAAAACACGTACTGCACGTTGTGAATATATAGCACGAAGTACACGATAAAAATCCATTACTAGCCAATTGCGGTATCCAATCAGGATACAGGAAGAAAGTTTCCTATCCAGGGTTTACTATTGGAAACGCGGTTGGAAATAAAGTAAGCACTGGGGACGAGGTTGCCATAGCGCACATCCATATCCGGATGTCGTTCGGGAGAAAAAAAATCGCCCCCCCCCCAAGCCATAGCCGGTGTGCGCCATCCCACTGGAAACACGTGAAATTAAATGCTAATGTCAAAACTCCCAAAATCTCCAAATCTGTTTATGTCATAAAATTATTATAAAAAGGGGTAAAAATGACAAGAAATCTCAAGGAATAAAATACCTTCATGTATTTAACAAAGTGTCCAGGACTCGCCTTGAGATCTTTCACAGTTTCAGGAAAAACTCGATTTTCACAATTTTCAGGAAAACCGAAGGCCGCACGACTCCACTTTATTTACAACTCGATGCCAAAAGTACATCAAAATGTAATAGCGCCCTCTGTAGTCTGTACCGTAGTTTTAGTTTGTATGGCAAGCCATGTTGGACAGAAATTGACATTATTTATGTAGATGTAGGATATTCGAATAGTTATGTGGACATCAAGTCAATGTCTACATCTTGTCGAATTATTCCTCACATACATGATTTACACAAACAGTTCCTGTCTTTTAATAATTGTATTTGTTTGATCAAATGTAATCAGTCGTATTGGCTCCATCAAAATATTTCCGCTTTTGTCTAACACGGCTTTTCATAAGTGTAGGCCAATAAGGCCCGGAAGTGATCGGCCAAAAGGCCACACACAACATGCAATAAAGATGTAGTACTGTGCAGCGCTCTCTCGATTTCTACTCTACTAAGTACTAGTTCTAGCTTCGCTATACGCATTCGTCGAAAGCGGTAGGTAGCCTCAGTGATCATACTGTTTCCGAATATTTTCTATGACTCGGTGGAATAATATACATTTGAAAAGACTGACCTCTTCATTCAGTGTGATTAGTCTGGTAGTAAATAAAATAGAGACTAGTTCCTAACTTGCCACATGTTTCTTTTGGCACAGTCGATTGATAAAGTTCTTAAGCTAAATTGAAAAAAAATGTTTTAATTTCGAAGTGGCTATCGTTACGGCAGCCCTTGTTAAGCGCCCTCTACGATACTTTTTTGATACGCACGCAGGTATATAATTATTTGTTTCCCCACGTTTTAGCGAGCAGTGCGACAGCTCAGTCGATCATTGTCGATAGAGGGTAGGATTTTGCACCACAAGGTTGCGGGTTCGCAGCTCAGTTTTGCACTCGAATGTTTTTCCTTTTCTAACCTGAGGCTTTGGAGGATTTTTTCTAAAAGGGAAATAAAGTCCGAATTTCATAACATTCAAATTCACTTTTTTCTTTCTAATTTTATATTTTCTTCTCATGTTTTTGTAAAAGTTGCAGTCTACCGTAACGATAGAAAATGGGAAATGCGTTACAGCTGCCGTAACAATAGCCACTGCGTTTTAATTTTGCCGACACGCCCGCGAAGACCAGAAACCAGAAACTTTTTGGGGGGGGGGGCCTTATGGTTGGATAGCAAATTAATTTATACAATTTAATATACATGTACATGTGTTGCCACACGAACACTGACGAAAGGAGTTCAAAGCTATTCACTGCTTAAAAACACCGTCAGATCAGATTGAGTACATGTACGTAATCAGAAGGGAAAAAAAAATGTCTTTTATTTAAATGCCGTGCTGTTGCCGTACTGACTAAACACAATTCATTTGCCATTCCTTAATTTGGCATGGTGATGGCACGACATTTAGAGCCATTTGGTTCTGCAAATTGAGTTCGGCACAGCACTATCCTTTTGGTTTGACAAATGACAGGGCCTTTCGTACTATCCTCGTTCCGAAAACCAAGACATGGCACTGTTCCATGGGCCGTGCCAATCTCAATTTGATGTTGGGGCGAACGTTTTAGGAGTGCGCATGCTTATAATGGCGTGTCTGCATCGCGGGGAATGAATATGGTGCAAATAATTGACGGCGTGGAGGGTGCATGGAACTAATTGAAAATTAGTATAACAATGGCTGGCTACTCTGCATGCCATTAGCTGCCATGCAGCGTTGTAGCCGAGCTATTGCAGAGCTCAATTCAATTGAGTTCAGTACAGCAGTGATGACATGACATTTAGAACATACCATACCAAAGAAAAAAGAAAGGAAAACAAAAGTTTATTTTAGATTTAAACGTTTCAAGAGAAGAATTTCTATAAATTTAACATAATGCCATGCTTATGGCCTTGTGTTACACAAACTCACTCGTACATAAATAGAATGGACCTATCAAGACAACCAAAGTGTTGAACAATACTACTACTAAATGTGTTTTTTATCCACTGTTCATTGACACCTGACCAACAAAATGCCTTTTCTCACCATCCAGGAACCCACTCGTGCGTAGCCTCAAACCTGCATTCCATTTTCGTGGGCCTTTACCTGCTGCACTGGTGCAATGAGTGCCATCAATGAAACCACCAAGCAAGAGGTCGAGGGTGAACAAGAGGACAAGCCAAACCGTCACGACACTGGTGGCAAGGTCCGCGAGAGAAAGCAGGGGCATCCTCGGAGGACCCAAACACAGGAAAAGACATCTGCCAGTGACATCTGTGGCCAAGACACCTCGCGGAGTAGTACGCTTCAAGTAAATCAGAGGGTGGACACTAACAAGGAACCATTTTTCTGTGGCATCTGTGGCAGAGGCTTCTTAGAGAGAAGTGCCGTACTGGAACATCTGAGTGTCCACGCAAATGCGAAATCCTTTGCTTGTGATATTTGTGGGAGCCTCTTCTCACGGAGAAGCGGCCTTCAAAGACATCAGAGGGTCCACACTAATGAAAAACCATTCACCTGTGGCTATTGTAGCAAAGGCTTCTCTCAGAAGAGTCACCTAAAAACTCATGAAAGAGTGCACACTAAAGAGAAGCCATTTATTTGTGACGTTTGTGGCAAAGGCTTCTCGGACCAAAGTACCATACGACAACATCAGAGGGTGCACACTAAAGAGAAACCATACGTTTGCACCATTTGTAGCAAAAGCTTCACGACGAGTAGCCACCGACAGCGACATCACAGGGTCCACACTAATGAGAAGCCATTTGCTTGTGGTACTTGTGGGAGATGCTTCGCACTGAAAAATGACCTTCGAAGACACCAGCGGGTCCACACTGATGAGAAGCCATTTCTCTGTGAAATCTGTGGCAGAGCCTTCTCACAGAGTAGTCACCTTAAAACTCATACCAAATTGCACGCCAGTGAGAAACCCTTTGTTTGCGACTTTGGAGCAGAGGTATCTCGTGCAAGAGTAGTCTTCCCTACGCCAACATCAGAGGATCAACACAAATGAGACACCATCTGCTTGTGACTATTGTTGCAGACGTCTCTCAAACAGAAGTACCCTTCTAGAACAATGGTAGGGTCCACTCTGATGAGCAACCATTTGCTTGTTGCATCTGTGGCTGAAGCTTCTTACAAGACATAACAAGGTCCACACTAACGAGAAACCATTTGCTTGTTATATTTTGTGGGAGATAGGTCTCACAGAAAAGTGACCTGCAAAGACATCAGAGAGTCCACACTGATGAGAAACTATTTCTCTGTGAAGTCTGTTGCAGAGGCTTCTCGCAGAGTAGTCACCTTAAAACTAGTCACCTTAATAAGAAACTGCATGCTTATGAGTATCCATTTATTTGCGTCTTTGGAACAGAGGCCTCTCGTGCAAGAGTAGTATTCCCTACACCAACACCAGAGGGTCCACACTAAATAGAACCGATTTGTTTGTTGGAAGAGTAGCAACTCACGAAAACTTCACCGGATCCACGCCATTGCGAGGAAATAATTTGTTATGACATTTGTTGAAGAGGCTTCTGTCAGAATAGTTACCTGCAAATCCACAAGACTAGGGTTGGAACAAATCAGTATTCAGTAACCATTCTGTTTTCGAAGAGGCTCCCGTTGTTACAAATGTGTTTCTTCAAGACTGTCAGTAATATCACAAATACTATAAAATCATGTTAATAAAAAGGTAACAGTGACTTTTTGTGGCCCCTGCTGTTTTGGTGTGTAATGCCAACGATACAACCATCAATTTGCACTGCCTGTCTGTATTTAATTTATTATTTATCTGGCACACGTGTTTCCTCAACTCCCGTGCACAGATCTGTTGTAGACTTCACATGTCATGTTTATAAAAGTGATAAAAAAAAACATGGTTGTGTGTGCATTTGCACAGTGTCATTCATTTGATTTCTGGCACCTAAGCTCTGGCACCTTGCATGGGGTATGGTTTGTCTTGGTCCAAGTCTTGGAACTTTATGCTCGTTATACAGCCAGTCCCTGACGAGCGCGGTAATTAAGCCGCAGTGGCAATAGAGGCTGTTTTATTTTCAACAAGATGGATCACATCCAGTTTTGGGAACTTAGACAGCGCTACCCAAGGAAGTTTCCAGCATACGTCACGCGTGTGCATTAGCTGGAAAACAGCGTGCGTGAGGTATGCTTAGCTTTGTGGAATTGACCTATCGCGGTGAAATCGCGTTAGAATCCCGTCAACGCAGCTTGTGAAATACATGTATTATCCAATAACTTGATGTACAAATGGACGCGGAATGCGCAGAATCTGAGACAAACAAAACTTTGTGTACAAATACTCCATAGGGTTGCCTATTAAAGGGGCGTGGCTAACTCACAAACGGCGACAGGTCAATTTACTGAGACTCGCAAAACTTGAACTACAGATTGCGCACTGCAATGTACAAGTTAAGAAGACCCACTGACGGTGATTGCACAACAATTGCGTGAATTTAGTTGCCAATATCTGTGCCGGATGAGCCACGTGCCGAACCTAGACATCAAGCGTCTCTATATCTCCCTCCTGTCAAATTAGTGGATCACGGGGTGCGAGGTGCGAGGTTGCTGGGCAAACTTGATATTAATATTTTTTGTCAATAATAATACAACGGGTACCTGTGTTACAGGTACCCGTTTTATTAATACATGTACATGTATACTAATATCATAGCGCTTGTTACCATTTTAAGAGCAAATTAGAACATTCTTAACACTTGACCCTTTTTTTCTCAGCGAAACAACCTTTTATTCGTTACTTAAGACAGAAGCCGTAGGAAATCGCTATCGATGGAAATTCATTTTTAATCACATGACGACATGTAGTTTTATTTCTGTTGCCAGTTTGACGTTGGGAATATGATGAACAAACTAAGAAGACTGCGCGCCAGCGCCGTGGGGAACAGGGGTCTACTCCGACACGCAACTGGGGTGGATCCGAGTTTGGATTAAGAAGGGGGGGGGGGGGCAGCTACCAAAGGGAGGGGTGTTGGAGGCATTTCTTGCCCTTTTTCTGTATGATTTTCCGACTTTTTCTCTGCGGCCCATTGGGGGTTGAAACCTCCCGTAGGTCCCAATTTGCCCGCTGAAGCTTTAAATGCTCGGATTGATGTACAACAGCGGCGACAACGCGAAAAATACGGCAGACACTGCACGATTCTACTGGAATAATTATCTGTCTTAGCTCGTGTCTTTCCTCGGGTTTTTCTTTTAGATTTGTTAATTTTTTTTTAAATTCCAGCCCAATTTAAGTGAAAAGTTCTTCGTATTTTTTGAAACTCTAAAATAGTGGCATATGTCTATATCTACAAATGTTATCGGACGTATACATGTATATACAAATTAGCGTCTTGTGCGTAGGAATCTATCAAATGCCTCAATCCATAAAGATTCTAAATGTGCATCTTTCTCAAAACTTCTATTTTTGAAAACTCTAAAATAGTGGTGTACATGTATATCTATATCAACAAATTAAAGTTCTTATCAGGCGTATTTACAAATTGGCGCCGTGTGCCTATGAATCCACCAAGTGCCTCAATCCATCAAGGCTAAATGTGTATTGTTCTCGGTTTCCAAATCTAAAGGTATGGTCCTCATGAAAATCCTAAAATGTTGACGAATCAGTCTCAAGTCCGGCGTGCAAGATGCTAGGAATCTAAATCTACATTAATACGATAAATTCGCATGAACAAAGTCCCGCGTCCACAATTTACAGTTCAAAAAAGTTGCAGTTCTTCACATATTTGAGATCAGTGACGTCAGCCTCAGATCTGTTGGCGTTGTTGAGCTGACAGACTTTCTTGTCATCACCCTTCTGCCAGAGATTGAAGGAGTGGCATCGAGGCTCCGCCCAGCACGCCTGACCGCACCCAATGACTCCCGCAGCAGTCAGGTTCTTGATCTCATGTTTGAGCAGACACTGGGGTGTGAAGCGCCCGTCAGCATCAGCTTGCAGGCAGTAGGAGCGACGAGAGACGCGCATCTCACAGGCGGCGTATTTCAAATTACTGCAAGATGTATCTCTCCAATTACCGTTTTTTGCCATTCGGACACATCTGTGATTAACATTATTCGGTTCATCATATCTATTTTCCCAGTTTTTGTAGACAGGATCCCCATTTACACCGAAGCATGAAAGCGACCCGTTGTTGTAAATATCCTTACATCCTATCCACAGGTCCAAGCCATTAGCGGGGCCAAGTTCCCGCCAAATAAAGTCCTGTTCTTTCTGCGAGTCAGGAACGATCAGGCTGTTCCCGGGCCGGTCACAAACCCTCTTAGCTTGCCACCAATCCATCTTGTCAGGCAGCAAGATGTAACAGGCGTCTTGCCAGGCCAACCAGCCGGGAGGACAGACGGCCAGCAGAGTGTGATATCCCCCAACGGTCATCAAGATCAGAACAAGTGCGAGGCTGAGAATTGACATCTTTATCGTTGGCCTTTTTTCTTTCCTCAAAATCAACGTCAGTCTATACTGACTCACGTTAAGCAAATTATTTAATGTCCATACGGCGCAAACAGCTCCCACCCTGCCTCTTATAGGTTTCTCTCAGCTCTGACGTGTTTCTGAATTTTAACCAAATTATAACGGGTAGTCATTATGTTGGGTTAGATGTACTTTTTGATAACTTCGTGACTCAGTGCGCACATCTCTCTTTGCTGGATACCAAGGTTACTTTAATATTTTAGTGATTTACCACTGCGACATAAAGTGGTTTTTACAAATTTTGTAGCAGCTAACATTATACATTATTTAAACGTTCATTGTGGTGGCAATAGACTGCATAGCGCTTAATGCAAAATTTATGTATGCTCCAATGACATTCAAAACGCAATTGTCAGACTTTATTTCTCTGTGTTTATTCCATGAGGTCATGCATTATAAAAGATGACAGCTCAATTGTAGATGAACGATGACTACACCAACTCGAAGGCCGGAAGATAAACACATTATCCTTGCTCACAATTTGAATACTCCTTGCTTTCACTTTCAAGATTCTATAGTTTTGACATCCCTATGTTTGTAAAATCCGACCATTCATTACAGACTTTACTTTTGAGACCGTTAATACCTTCACTGTAAAAAAAAGTCGCTTAGAATTACATACATTTTGCACCTTCTTTTCCTACATTGTCTCAATCATGTTCAGAAGTTGTGCACAATGTGAAAGTCTGTTTGTGATTCAAAATATAAATGTCAGTCAATTTTATGTCTTTAAAAGAATTGGTGATATAAAGCAAGAGAGAACAGTGTGTACTACTGCCTTTTTTTAATACTTCATACGCCACTGTTAATTATTTAATTAGCTACAAGAATTATTTTATTTTCCACAAACATATCTTGGGGCGGGTGATCCAATGGCCATTTTTTGAGGGGGTGCTTACAGGGTAAGCGGTGGTGAAAAAAAGGGCATTTGAATGAAAAAAGGGCAGTCTTTACAGAATATTTTGGGGGGGGGGTGTAAATACTCTCCTTACCTCCCCCCTCCCTTCCCCACCATACCGGCCCGATCGAAACTATTGAATTATTCTTGACTTTCGAGCAACCCACCTACGGAAAAGAAATTCGCTTGCAGCAGCACATTTTTCCTTAAAGGGAATGTACATCATTAGTTTTTGCTTTAATTTTCAGAAATGAACTATTTGAGGGGTTATATAGATCAAATATTGTTGCACTGACATGTTGGAAGTTTTGTGTTCGAAAATGCTTGGAATAACCAAGAAAAACAAAAATTTTCAAGTAGTCTGGCTCCGAGACTTCACTAAAGAAAAAATGATCAATTTAGAGATGCCGGAAAATTATACGGTAAGGAAACCAGTCTAGCTTGCCTGCACCCGTTCATGAACATGTAACCAATAGCAAACAAAATTTGGAGTGAAAAAATATGGTAAATTTGGAGCAGTAGTTGAAAAATAGTTAGGTTTTCCAACTTTGGTCGGCCGACCACCGTTGGAAATTGATACAAAAAACAACTTTTCTTGAAAATGACTTCACACCACGTGCCATAATTTTACAGGATGCTTTAGACTGTCATTTACCAACATCGTAGTATTGGTATTTCGAAGTTTTTCGATGTTTGCAAATGTTGTATATTCCCTTTAAGTTAAACAGAACATGTTAATTTGTATGGTTCATAAACCAGGATTGGCTTTTCCTCGTGTCGATGTGTCTTTTCCTGTCAGGGAATCGATTCACTGTTCATTTTTTTCATGGGCTTTGCAGGGCGTAACTACCTGTAATGGCAAAAACACAGGCACCCCTTTTAGGCTTGTACCGCACCTCAGTATAGTTTAGGCTACAGCTCTTTATTGTAACAGAAAAAAATCCATAGCGCCCTCAAGAAAATCAGGCCTCAAGTACGTGCCCACACCACCCACTTACGCCACTGCTGTATATTCATGTTTAAATAACAGACTTTACAGATGAATTTCCATGTGGTTAAGTGTGTCCCAACATTATTTGTCAAGTTTAAACGGGAATAGGCGCGACTGAAGTGAAGTTGTATACAAACTGACAGGAAATCCTTCAGATGTCAGGGTTATGTGCAGAGTGACTACACCCAACTCGAAGAGAGTCTACGCTTACAATGCGACGGCAATGGCAAGACGATATATACATGTAGCACTGCCCATGTTGATTCCGTTTCTACATCTGACCTCGTCCCTGACAGACAAAAAAGGAAGCAACCAGTTAACTGCGCGTAAATATCCAGACGCCCCAATGGAATCACAAGATGTTTTTACCATTCGCGTAGGCTCCCCTGACGTTGAGGGACTTTCGTCTCTGGACAGTACTAGCTGCATGTGCATACGTTGAGTTTTTTACCACCCCGTCAGCAGATTGTTTTTGCCTTGACTCTCCCAGCTTGAACGGTGCATCACGCGTGCAGCCAGCTATTGGGAATATTTGGGCCGAGTAGTCAGTTAGGGGACTGCGGTTCTTCGCTGTGTTGCCACTGCCTCGGGGCACCGCTGCCGAATTTGGCGTTGGTAGGAAATAACAAACGGAAGACGGTTATAGTCGAGTGCCTTGCCCAAGCTTGATTGCCACGCCTTCCCTTGCTGTACCGAGGCTCCAGAGGCAGGAGAGCAGGCAACAAGGTACGGGCTGCAGATGCGAAGCCAGGGATAGGAGTCCCTTCTTTTACCATGACACAATCTTCATCACTCCATCAGCATGCACCACAACACTGCAACAAAAAGGTTCTTGACAGGCATATCCCATGCTGAGTAGTTTACGAGGCATCAGACGTCACATGTTCAGACGCAACTCTAAACTCCGGCGCTCGTAATGTAAGCACTTACCTCGGGACCTTGGTGCCCTCGTGCCAATCAAGCTACACCAATCTTTTCTGCTCATGGCAGCGTCTAACCTTCTCTAGACGAAGGTATTCCGATCAACAAGTAAAACATCTACAAAAATATATATGTATAATTGACACCTGTTCATAACTTAACTACGAGTACTTCCGCCAATGTGGGACGTGTACATGTATGTGTGGGATTATGCTGCATGTCTATACAAATGGTAGTTACAGATGATGACACCTCGGGATTAATGCACAGGATTGGCTGAGTAGGGGAGAAGTTGGATAACAAACTATAAAGGACCGACTCCGGTACTAGGAAGCAGGCCCATTCAGACGGCGATGCTCGCCCGTACCTTGCCGGTTCTGCTCTTGTTTGTACTCTACGTAAGCTGTGAACTGACCGCCGCCGGCGCGGCGCGAGGAGGCCGGGGACGGGGCAGGACCCGTGGCCGGCGGCCCAAGCGGCCCGATGAGACGCGGTGGGAAGGAGATGGTGGCGGTACTCTCATCAACCATGCGGCCAGCAACGACTTGCAGGAGGCATTGGTCTTCAGCCGGGATATTTATGAGGGAGAGGTGACGGAAGATGCCCCGGTTGGGTCGCTTGTGCTCACCCTATCGGCATCGCAGACAGGAAATGGTAATGTTGATTGTTTTCTTACACTTTCTCGGATTCAAATGTCACATAGGCCTACCTTGACTATATGGAAGTTTGTAGCAGTTTTGGGCTGCCTTTATGACAAACTTTAGTCTTATATATTTAGCAAAAATATATGCAGGTGTATTTCTACATTCGCAAAACATCATGAACGCTTTATGCTGGTAGGCCTATACTTGTTATTGACATAATTTCTCACTTGAAAAATAATATGGTTTTGAATTTTTAATAAACATTTGTTTATCCTGGCAAGAAAAGACTTTCTAAAATGCATACAAAGTTGTAAAAAAATATGTAATCTGATAAAAAGAAGAAGTTGCACTGCGTTTAAAAACAAATTAACTAAAATGCCTAACAATGAAAACTAAACTGTATAAAGTCTGCACAACCTAAACGCGTTTTACCTTCCCCTTGAACTGCACTAGTCTGGAATATTCCCCAAGGGTTAAGAAGGTCATGTGACCTGCACCAGGCATGAGAGGCACAATACATATTTCTCTGGATGACATGCTGATGTCAGCAACTGTTGAAAGATCATATTTCATGAGAATACAGCGTAAGCACTGAGCTTTATGAATATACAAAATGTGAGGACCGCGGATAAGTGGCCCTAATCGGAGCGTCCTACGGGAGTGATAGGCTGGGCATGGAGCTATGTGTTTATAGCTCCATGGGCTGGGTAAGCTATCGATGAAGTACCTGGTCTCACGGGGGGAATTTGGTCACCTGTTTAGGCTGTTTCAAGTTAGAGTCGCTTATTCCGGCGACTGGCTTCCACAAAAACCACATCAAGGGAATCGGCAGCCCTCACCTGTCGTAAAACTCGATAAGGTGTTTGCAGGAAACCTAACGCAGTTGACTGATTAATGTCAAATGTTTTTGCCTGTAGTCTTGGGTCTTATTCTGGCGCTAAAGAGGCAGGGCGAGGTGACCTTTGACCTGTTCTTGCGGGCCTCACGACTTCCTCCCCAGCCCACGGCGCTTGTTTTTCAGCAACTAGAACTCAAATCCAAATGTCGCATTGAAGCCTACATTAAAGCGCTCCTTTGTGTCGATTTGTTTGTTGTTAACTTGTTGCATGAGTTCTCAGAACTTTTGGAGTCGCGATTTTCAGACTAAATATTCATTCAACCATACCAAATACACATACCTACCAGTTTAATTGGCCATGACCTCTGGCGGCAATTCGTACGTCACGGCACCGATCGAGGTCATGGCATCTGACCCTGGAAAGCAAATGAATCCCGGTGTTTGTTTCATCGTATTCCAATTGCTAAATCGACTTTGAAAATATTACCTTGAGCAATAACAAACTGTAAAGCCATTAATGCTATGATTGGTGCACTTTGCACACTTTTGGCGTAAACACGGGCAAAGTAAACATGTCCTCAGAGACCTCAGTCAAAGACACCCTGGCATGCATGTATTATGGCTGTAAGGGCATAGGGTGTGAAGCACTGAAATGACTGCATCCATGGAGGAATAAAAATTGAAGTTGCCTGATCTCTGCAAGCAAAATGCTGACCCGTTCGTAAACGGGAAAATATCAAATGAATGTCCATGTCTGTGTAGTTTTTTTTTCTTTTTAAGTTTCCGCTTTTGTTTCCATGATATATTTGAAATAAGCACTGTGAGTAATACTTTACAACGGCAATTTCAACCCTCTTTTTATCAAAACGGAGTTCCGAGTCCTCGCGTGTCCACGCTGGTGCTCCTAGTCCCCTGGGGTATGAAGCAATGATGGGTTGCGGTCACTAGTATTCCCCACGGGATCTGCAAAGCTCACCCTGTCAGCTCATTTAATTCAATTTAAGCTGGGATAAAATAGGAAATAAGTCATGTAAATGCTTTCGGCTCGGATGGAGAGGAGTATCCAAGGTTGATCCCGAGTGATTCTTTTCCGTCTACCGGAGCTGCATTTCCCCCAACGTTTTAGAATGCCAAGCATCGCCAAGGGAGTGTACATTGAGAGAGATTTGTCGGACTAGTTATCCAATATTATGCCCGCGTATTTTCATGCTGCGGTGCTGGGGACCTACTGGACGGTACCCGCGGGGGCCCGAGGCTGGAAGGAAACGAGCTGCTTATATGAAATCGGACAGCTCATATCTTGCATTTTATGACTTCTCATTAGGCGGTAATTGTGCCGGAATTGTGGACGGTATACTTCTGAAGAGTCGAAAATGCCACTGTATTTTTGCAAGGTTAGACTCGCGTCAGCCGTTCCAGTTTTTGTTTTTATTTTACTCTGTACACATTATGTCTAAGACATCATAACGATTGTTCCGAAGCTATTTCACGAATTCCTTATGGCCACGTACAGTACAGGTTCTCCGTCAATACCAGCCGAAAGAGGACACACTAGACAAAATTCAGGCCTGTTATTATCTCGTCCTCAAACAACTTGAGGATTGCTACCAATTTTTTTCCTGCCAAGAACTGTGGCCAAAATGGCCTCTACCGGTATTAGAGACTTACCAAGTCTGACTGTCTTCAAATCTAAACTCAACAACATAAATCTCCTCACACTCACATAGGGGGTTCTTAATTAATATGCTGCTAAGTACCGCGTCTGTGCCCTGTGCGGGATATCATATCAAGGAGTTTTACAGATGCAGATATGAACGAGTGAAAAGTATACTTATCATGCTCATGAAAAAATAGGAAAATGAAACGCAATGTAATTCATTTTAATGCAATCCTTGGAAATGCGCCCGCGGTGTACCATTGAACCTAATACACTTTTTGTTTTGCCATTTCAATGGTGTTTTGATGTCTTGTTATTTTTTTATGATGATAGGAATTTCCACATTCATGAGCAAAAGTGTGATGTCATTTCAGGCATGCAGAAACAGTTATTTCAGTACCAAAAGCTGCCCAAATTTTGGGTATTTCGCTGTCGTAATTTTCTTTGATGTTTCGTTGATATGTCACTAGTATTGATTTCAGTAACACGTGTTTCTTTCGACAACTTTACTTAGTCTTCTCATCGTTATGGGACCTGATTTTCCATGAACAGGCATGCAGCGCCACCGCCAGTCTGATGTTGACGGCTGAAGCTTATTCGGGATCGTTGGCTTTATTCACTGCTAAGTTGTAAATGTTGTATATCCAAAGGGGAAAAAAATGGCTGCCGCGTTAGATGTAAAGAACGTAACAGTGGTGTTCGAAAAAAAGTCCGTAAGACCGACATTATGTGGATTTAATATGTGCACTGGTAACACATATGCGACTGGAATCACGTCTACCACCCAAACATCAATTTTTGAAAGTCAAAATTTTGACCTCCGAAATTCGTTTTTGCATTAACCCTAAAGGGGCCGGGGTTGGGCTGAATCCGCCCCCCCCCCTCAACTTTTTCCGCGATGGCCTTGAAATTCATTTTACGCGACCCGAGCTGTTCTGACTTTTCAGCCTCGAGTCTTGCGTATCTTTTGATACCAAAAACATAAATTTCAGACCGGGTTGCCGCGCAGCGAAAAAAATTCCGACGCTACGCGCCGTGAAAACTTAATTTCCCCATACAAGTAATGTACATGTACACAAAGCAGAATTACCGTTCGTGCATATCAATAATTAATTAGCCATAATTCCAAAACCCTTTGACATATAGCCATGAAATTTCTTGGGTATGTTCATGATAAGTCATTCTATGCATGTACCGAGTTTCATTATTTTTTGTCACTCGATGGCCGAGATCTTAGGGGGTAATCCGTCCCCCCCCCCCGGGGGGGCGTAAGATGGTCAAAATAACCCGGCCCTTTTATGGTTAAACACAAAATGGCCAGTTTTTAAAGCATGGTTGTGTGGTCGTTTATATTCAACTTTAAAATGCTCTTTCCAATTATTAAAAGTGTTGGGCAGCCGTGTTAGTCAGGCAGTGTCCCTTTATTATCGCCACTCAGACAAAACTGGGCATGGTATTTTACAAGGTTCCATACCTGTGTTCTTTGGCAATGAATCAAGATTTATCAGCATAACAAGGCGGGTTGCGACCGCACAGCTGTCGGAGCCACTGACAGGGTGTAACACCCTTGAGCTGTTGTTGGAACGTGCTCTCATGAAAACATTTTCAATTTCATGTTTTAATGTTCCCAGCGATTCCTGGTCCTTGCCCCAGCTGCGTTTATTTTCATGTGCACAAAGTGTTCTTCATGCTTCAAATTCCTTTTATACAAATGGGCTTTGTCTTTCGTACCGTTTCCCATGTTAGGAAAAGAAAAATCTTTTCTTTTTTTGTTGTGAAGCTTTCCTTTTATGAACGGAATTATTCATACGTGAAAATACTGTTGTGCCTGACAGCTTTCTTGTCCTGGGGCATTTCGTTTCACGTTTTGAAACAGTTAGGAATACTATAATACCATTGGTTTTTGGAAACAGTAAACTAAAAGGTAACTTTTAGACAAGGGTATCATATTTGTGACGCATAAATTAAAACCAAACGATCTTTGACCTGCATTCGATGTATACCTAATTCCGGACAATTTCTTTTCCTGTTTTTTTGTGTGTTTTGTTTTTTTTGGGGGGGGATGGGGGAAATGTTCACGTTTCTTTCATGACACGAGAGGTAAAGTGGGACGTAGTTCAGTTATGGGTGCATAATGGAAGATAACTTGTAAAGATCTTGACTACGGGGTCAAGTTTATTTTATTTATTTCTTGTAATGAAACCAAGGATTCCTCAGAAGTGCCCTAGGCACCGTGTAGAGACGAGACAATGAGAAGAAATGACAGTTTTTAGAGGTGGAAGGAAAAGCCTAGAAGAATATTCTGGGGAAAACTCACGGAATCAGGCAGTGACTGAAAACCCAATCCACATATTGGCCAAACCCGGGTCACAGCGGTGGAAGGCGGGGAAAGTACCGCTACGCCGACCTGACTCCCCTTCGCGGCAAGGGTACAGAACTAGCAGTGCTTTACCAGAAAATGGTACATGTAATTCATTATTGGCATGTTTTTTGTTGGTTCGAGCTTCTAGTTTACAAATGGAGACATTCACTATGTTCACTGTACGCACCCGGTACCGTGTGCCTCGTTAGCGAATTTCCGTCCCGGTCATATGACTTAAGGGAAACGCGGGAGTGTTTTACAGAACCTCCCTATCAAATTGTTTCAGTCGAGGGGTTGAGTCCGTCGAGACTTATGCGACTATGGCAACAAGGCTGGAAATACATGTTGTCTGTCTACCAAAAGTGAAACCATAATAATAAGGGTTCCGTTCTGGAGGGACTTTACGTGACCCAATTACGCGTGCCCACTAAATGTGTGACTTTGAACGCGCAGCCACCAAGGTCATAACAAGCAACATGTTTTGCATGTAGGTACACAGTACGGTTACAGCCCGATAGTCCGAAGGTTCGATAGTCCGAAGGTTCTTTAATAGTCCGAAGGTTCTTTAATAGGCCGAAGGGTCATTAGTCCTTAGGATCGTTAGTCCGAAGGTTCAATTATCCGAAGGTTCGATAGTCCGAAGGGCCCAACAGTCTGAAAATACAATAAGGTTAATCAATCCGAAGGCTCCATAATCCGAATGGACGATAGGGTGCGATAGTCCGAAGGTTCTTTAATTGTCCGAAGGTTCTTTAATAGTCCGAAGGTTCAATAGTAAGAAGGTTCGATAGTCCGAAGGTTCGATAGTCTGAAGGGCCCATTAGTCCGAAAATGCAATAAGGTTAATCAATCCGAAGGTTCGATAATCCGAATAGACGATAGGGTGCGTGCGATAGTCCGAATCGACAATAAGGTTCGATAGTCCGAATAGATGATAAGGTTCGAATTTCGATAGTCCGAATATACGGTAGGGTTTGATAGTCTGAATTGACAATAAGGTTCGACAGTCCGAATGGACAATACGGTTCGTCAGTCTGACACTTCGGACTATCGGATCTTACTGTTGATTCGGACTATCGGACCATATTGTCAATTCGAACTATCGGACCTTATTGTCGATTCGGACTATAGGACCCATAGTCTTTCGGACTATCGGACCATAATCAATTCGGAATAATGAACCTTCGGACCATTGAACCTTATTGTCAATTCGGACTATTGAACCTTCGGACTAAATAACCTTACTTCTAAATTCGGACTACGGAACCTTCAGATAAATGAACCTTCGGACTAATGAACCTTCGGACTAATGAACCTTCGAACTAATGAACCGTCGGACTAAAAAACCTTCGGACTATCGGAGCTTCGGACTATCGGGTGGCCCCCGTTCATGAAAATAACACATGCATCGGGTATAATGATTAAAGTGTAGTTGGGACGTAATCTGGAACAAACTTCGTCGACACAAAATTAATTGTTTTCTCTTTATCGCGTTTACGAAGCCATAGCGAGGCTGGGAGGCAAGTACTATATGATTACCAAACGAAGTTTCCCCCCAATACTTTGCCGAATACTTTGCCTCCAAACATGTATTTCTCGTCCTTTCATGGGCGTCTTTTTCATGTTCTTGCTCCTACTGCAAGTGTTTACATTAACTGTTTTGTCAGGTAATGATAACATTGTTAGGCGTTCACTAGCGTATATTATGTTAGCCCATGTATATTTTTTTTGACTGAGGGGACTATTTTCGGCCTCAAAAACGGGTAAAAATTATCAAAATCATTTTTGATGCGAAGAGGCTGGGAGAAAAAAAACTGACAGGAAAATGAATGTCTTCATATTGCCAAACTTGACTGTGTTGCATAAGCTATAGTAATGAAGTATTACCAATGAAACGTCCAATTTCTCACAAATTTTAAAGGCTTGGGATGAATTGCATTCGCTTTTTCTTATACGTAGGCAAATTTGCAGTAAAATATGACAGTCCTGTTGTTTACCATAGTTGAAGGTGATAAGGCCCATTAAGAAGTCTCAAGGGTCTTCCACTCTCGAGTTCATGTCTGTTCCTTGTATTTCATCGTCCGTCAGAACTAACCCCATTTAGGAGAGTTGGACGGACTTAGTCCACATTCCTCGCATGTCTCCCGACTTAACTCCAGCTTGCAAGGTAATTGTTATGGATATGTAAGTGGACAACCAAACATTGCTTGACGTCAAAGCCTGAGGTTTGCCCATCTTGTAAATATAAAGCAATGCCATAGGTCAATGCCATACTAAATGAACTTGATGGTTGTCTATATAATTATGTCTAGCTATATATTTGGACAAGCTGTAGGTTTTAAGTAAAGTACGTTGGTGCCGGTATGTTATTATACTTGTACCAAGACTTGAAACCAGTGTGCTTGCAGGGCGGATAAACAGATCCGCCGCAGTTCTGTTTGTGTGCAGAAAGTTACCCCCCATAACAGCCTCTATTTCAGAGGGTGACAAAAGAAGCCCCAGAATAAAAGAAAAGGAGTTATTTTCCTGCAAAATCAATAATCGTTGAGAGAGAAATATTAATGTGTTGAAGAACTCGGACACTACACCTTTAACTAGTTACCGGTGACCCCAGGTCATCGCACCAGAAGATACGAATGTACGGGCGTTTGCTTGTGTAATTACCACTGGCGCACTATTATCCTCAAAATATGTGCGAGTCTGGTGAAAATCAACTACGCAAAAGGGTCATAGAACCAGCAATTTTTTTTTAGATTACCATTACCATTTCTAATTGCCCCCATGGCCAGTATCTCACTCTTAGAGGTCCAGTGTGAAGCCGATCAATTACAAGATGAAGACAAAGATCAATAAGATCATTTGATCACTGCGAAAAGCTACCCACAATGCATTGCGCTACCTTCGCATTTACTTTCTGAAAAGAGATCAGAGTATATCCAGCTGTACCTTAATGTATTAAAAAAGGTCAATTCAAGGTCAATCGTCGTGCTCTTCCGCGAGGCACGATAAGAACACATTTTGCTACACGTCATAATTTGACATTCCCTTTTCTATTTGTTGTGACAGAGGGCAGCAACCAAGACATCACATATCAGATAAAAAAGAGGAAAAGTGAGAAAACCACACCACCATTCAGTGTCGATGCGCAGACCGGCGATATACGAACGCTGAGGGCGCTCGACTTCGAGTTGCAAAATGAGTACACCATGCTCGGCTATGCCGGTGT